>PVKE010032853.1:0-18256 GCA_004027555.1 Craseonycteris thonglongyai
GAAGGAAGCAACACCGTGGCTGAGCAGAGTTTGTTGTTTCCTCCCAAAAGTAACCTAGAACATGATTTGTTTTGTTGGAATTAAGAGTTGTGTAAAGGAGCATGGGTTTAAAACATTGTTAGGGATGTGGAACTCTTCCCAAGGAGCCACGATACCATTTAGAGTTCCAGAGAGCTTGAATTCTTGTTTCAGCTGTACTCTGTAGCTTGCAGTTCAGGTAAGAACAGTTCTGTCTTCCTAATAAGATTAAAGTGATTAAAAATCTTGGAGCTCAGAAAGGGTTTAATCTTCAAATAATCTGCTAATATTTTTTCTTTATTGTTTGGAAACAGTATTGAATCACATGATTAAAGTTGATCTCAAAAATCGTTCTGTAGAAGTAATGGCAGTGCCCAGCCCACATTGCAAAATAAAGTGGCAAGATTTGTGTGTAAACAGTCCCATTTTACAAAAAGCCAAGAAATCCAAATCTTATTTCCTGCCAGTATTTAAGTGGAGAATGAGTTAAGGAGGGATTTTATGTCTCAAATATGAAAGAATGAGGACAAGTAGTTAGAAGACACTCTTTTCTGAAACTCTGACTAAAGAGTTTTTGCCCAAACTCAAAATTTTACTTTCTGGAAGGAGATTAAAAAGCAAAAAGTCCTGGTGACAGCAAGTCATGAAGCTCCCAGTTGAGTGGTGCTGAGAATTAAGCAGAAGAAGGTGGAATGTCTGTCTTCTTAACTGTAGGTACTCCTTTCACATAAGTGGCTGGCTAATCCTCAATGAGGATTTCAGAGTGCCTAGTCAGGATTTTTGGCACAGCAGTGTTCACTGGACTCTATGAGGGCACTGACATCCTATTTGGTATACCAGATACTGCCCAGATATTAGAGTGAAGGGAAAATCAAGAATGGACTTCGATACCCAGTGCCTAGAAAATAATTTATGCTAAAAAGTTATTGCTGAACATACACCTCTCTGAAGAATACAGATGGTGAGCACATGAAAAGATGCTCCAAATTATTTGTCATAAGGCAATGACAGATTAAAACAACATGATACTATAACACATCTTTTAGAATGGCAAAAAACAAAAACAAAAACAAAGCAAAACAAAAATACCTGACGATACTAATTGTTAGCAAGGATGCAGCAATGGGAATTCTTATTCCTTGCTGGTAAGAACTTAAGTCCTCATGAAAACCTACATGTTAATGTTTATGGTAGCTTTATTAGTAATCACCCAAAACTGGAATCAACCAAGATACTTTTCAACAGGTGAATGGATAAGCAAACTGTGGTATAGCCATACAGTGAAATACTATTCAGTGGTTAAAAGAAATGAACTAGTCACAAAAAGACATGGGTGAATCTTAAATACATTTTACTAAGTAAAAGCCTGCATATTATATGATTCCAATTATACAGCATCTGGAAAAGATAAAACTATGGTGGTTGCCAGGGAAGAGGAGACAGGATTGAATAGGTAAAGCACAGGGGATTTTTTTAGGTTGGTGAAACTATTTGTTTTGTAATTGTGGATACATTATACTGTGCATTCATTAAAATCCATAGAACTTCATAGCACAAAGAATGAACCTTAGTAAATAAAAAAAAATTATTTAGGAGGACAGGGACCCCAGGATTGAATGCAGAATGTGACAAAACAATGTAATGGTATAATGATATTACAAATATATGAAACAAGTTCACTGATGGGACTGATGGGGAAAGGTCCTGACCTGAGTAATTTGAAAATGGGTGAGTAAGACTAAAGGCAAAAGAAATTGTATGTAAGCACTGTAACGTATTTGAAAAGTTGTTTTTCATTGAGATATGGGTTAACATTTCAGATACTTTTATATATGTACACTGAAAGTGGACAATTAAATGAGTGGTGGGTAGTTGGAGTTAGGTTTCTCACCATTGGAGTGAAGTTTATAAATAAGCCAGGGAAGGATGCTAAAATAATCCTTGTGATAATGAATTAGCATTGGAGACATCAGTATGAACTCATATTTAGCGTAGTATAGATAAAGATTGATACATATAGAAATATTTATAGATATGTGTGTATACTGTCTTAGTATACAATCATGAATCT
This sequence comes from Craseonycteris thonglongyai, assembly GCA_004027555.1. Classification (NCBI taxonomy): domain Eukaryota; kingdom Metazoa; phylum Chordata; class Mammalia; order Chiroptera; family Craseonycteridae; genus Craseonycteris; species Craseonycteris thonglongyai. The sequence continues at coordinate 2,090 of PVKE010032853.1, forward strand.
CCTTGCTTTGACAGCTGAGAAAACCTATAAATGACAACATTTGCACCAACAAGCATACCTTGTGCCCAGACCTTGGTTTATAAGATCATTCTTTTATATAAACCAGTAATTCTAGGATTGGGCAGGTATATATATACACAAGGTAGGCCTATAGCATCATATAGTGCCAAAAAGTAAGGGAGTGCTAAGAAACAAAACAAAATAACAAAGCCCCCACAAAACAACAAAAGCAGCAACAAAACCAAACCTGCAATGAAAGAATGTCAAAGGGATATAGGAGTCAACTAACAAACTCCCAATAGCCAAAATGGGAACTATTTGATCAACAAAATAAAGTATTGGAGTATAATCCAAAATATAAAATATTCTTAAACCCATTCTGATATAAGAGTATAGTATGGAAATGAGGGTAAAAGTACCTCACAGTGGAGAAAGCTGATGAATGTTAACCAAGTGATTAAGGTCAACATCAACAGTGTTAAGTCACTTGATAGTATGTATTTTTGATATGATATGATAAAAATGCTAATTTACCTTTATAATCTTTCTCTCTAAAACCTGTAACTCCAGTCTGATCTTGATAAAAATGCCAGACAAATCCCAACTGGGGGCTATCTACAAAATATTTGACTAGTACTCCTTAAAATGATCAAGGCCACTAAGAACAAGGAGAATTTGAGAAAATATCTCAGTTAAGAGATCCCTAAGGAGACATGATAATGAAATGTAATGTAGTATACTAAACAGGATCCTGGAAAAGAAGAAAAGCACTGGGTAAAAATAAGAAAATTTGAATAAAGTATGGACTTTAGTTAATAATGATGCATTTGTAATTGTTCATTAACTATCAGAAATGTACCATTCTAATATAACATAAGAATAGTGAAAATTGCATGTGAAGTATATAGGAACTCTTCATACTAATCTTCATGATTTTTCCCTAACTCTAAAACTCTATAGTTCTAAAAATTAAAATTTATTATAAAATAATCATTTAGTTAAAAGATAATTAAAAAAGATAAAATCATGATGATATAAAAATGATTATAGTGTTACAGATTTTTGTTTAATTCAGTGCAGGAACTGGCAAGATGCTATATAACCCTTTAAAGAAGAATCTAAAGATTAGACACATTTTAAAACCAAGAACGTTGAATTAATGTGCAAATGGGGGCAAAACTATCTTCTTTCACCATGAGGGAGGTGAGTCAATTTAATCTCTACTGGACAAGACAGAGTTTGCATGTCTACAGATAAGAATTATTTTGCACTGCATTACAGAATTGTAAAATAATACCCATAGAATCAGAATCAGATAACTCAGAGCGGTGTTTTCTAGACAATGCATAGTATTCTAGTGAAGCACAGTTTTCCCCCTCACAGTGCACTTATCCCAAATACCATTTGCTGGAATGACATTTCAACTTAACTAAAAATATTGAGGTGGCTCTTAGAAGCTCCACCTTCTTGCCAGTTCTAACGTAGTTTTCTTTGTCTTTGAAACTCATTTAATTGACTTTTTAAAAATAATTGTCATTAGTTCTGTTCTGAAATGTTTTGGCTCTCTGCCTTCCTGACACATGGTAAAATTGCATTTTTCATCTGCTTTGAAGTTTGGTATAGCCGTGTGACTTACGATGACCAGTGAAATAAAAGAGGAAAGCACTTAATGTTTCTTTCAGGAGGAAATTTTAAAACCTGGATCCAGATTTGTCGCATTTATTTTTCCTGTCTTCATGAGTAAGGAAATATGTTTACCTTCTGTATACCTTCTGTATACCTGATTCTCCGAGTGATTACGAAGAGCAGAGCCCCCTGACAAACGTGTGTTAGACTTGTAGAATGAATGAGAAATAAACTTTCATTGTGTTAAGTCACTGGAAGAAAAAAATCACAAGTTCTTAAGTCAGATTGCTTGGGTTTGAATCTTGGCTACCTCATTTACTAGTTTTGTGTTCTTAGGCAAGCCCCTTAACCTTTGATTTCTTCATGTGTAAAACGAGGATAATAATAATAGTGCCTATATTATGATTGTTGTGAATATTAAATATAATGTAATATAATATCATCTCTTTACATAAAGTTAGTAACCACTGGGTCTTTGTTTATCCTTTGGCCTTTGGTTCTGTAACTGAAAATATATCAGTGGTCCCACAAATTATACTTTTGAATATAATATATTAAGCACAATGCTGCTCAGATTAGTACAGCTATTCATAAAGAGCAGTGTCATAGCGATAGCTGGTTCACAGACTGTGTCTGAATGCTTCCAAGGAGGCTCCTTTGTATCACCTTTCTATCTAGTACTTTTGATGTTGAGTGGTTTGTGTAACATGAGGAAACTGGTTACCACAGTGTAGTATGATAGGCTTTATCCACGACAGGCAGAGGAAAAAGTGCCTGAGGAAGTCTGGAATTTCTTTCTTGGAATTGGAAATTGTTACTATTTTTCTAGCTCCTGAAATAACATTCACATCTTTCCTTTATTATTAACCAAATATCTGCTTCATTTTATTATGACATCTCTGCTAAGTGAAATAATTACAATTAATAAAATGATTACAAAATAGAGCAAGTATAAATAACATATGCAGAAAAGACCTAAGGTTGCTCACATATGTTAGTGTACTCAAGTTATTGTATTTATTATGAATGTTGTATTTTCTTTTCTTTTTCTAAAGATACATTTTTAAATTGTCTTTGACAGAGAGAGATAGCAAAAGAAGGGTGAGGGCCCTGAGCATTCTCCATAGTTGCATGTCATGAGCTTTTGTCAACATAATTTCATTCCACATAGGTGGATACAGAGCTGTGCTGGGTGGGAACTGGGCTGGGGGCCTCCTGCATGGGAGGTATGCTCCTGCAAGCAGAGGCTGAACTGGGGGCCTTCCACATGGAAGCTTGCCCTGGCAGGAACTGAACTGCCCCCACCCCCAACATGGGAAGCATACCACAGTTCAGCATATGGGTCCACATGGGCTGGGGCTGGGACCAGGACCAGGACTGGGGTTCGGACTCGATCCTTGGATCTTGGGGCTGCAAAGTGAGCGTTCAACTGGCTGAGCCATCTTGGCATCCCATATTATGGACATTGTTGACTGTAAAGATATACCTGCTATGGTCTTGTGCCTTCTAGAAGAACATAGATATATAGATATAGACATATACATAAGTATACATTCTAAAAATGGAATGACAGCGTATTTTTTATAAATTTGTTGCAGCTATTTTCCAATAGTGGATAAATATCCAGCATTATTTATAAGCCAATTTAATGTTCATTGGAAACCAAAGGATACAAGCCCTTCCTACTTTGATTTATGAGCAGTTTAATTTTCAGACTCAATGAAAAAGGATATAGAGATGAAATCTGAAGGCATTTATGTTTTTAATATTTAGTGATTATATTCTTCTGAAAAGTTGGTTAATATTAAATGATAGTAAGTGTCTTAGTCCATTTGAACTGTTATAAGAGAATATCATAGATGGAATAGCTTATAAATAACAGGAGTTTACTTCTTATAGTTCTGGAGGCTGGAAGTCCAAGAACAAGCCACCCACAGTCTAGTGAGGGCTGGCGTGCAGGTTTGTAGATGACCATTTTCTTGCTAAACCTCACATGGGGAAAGGGCTAAGGGAGCTGTTTGGGGCCTTTATGAGCAATAATTTCTTTTATGAGGGCTTTGCCCTCATGACTTAAACACTTCCCAAAGGCCTTACCTATGAATACCATAACAGTTGGTATTAGGTTTCAACATATGAATTTTGGGGAAACACAAATATTTACCCCATATCAGCAAGCCACTTATATGTTAGGCATCATTTGTTGAGTATTACTTATAATGGCATGGAACATATGAAATAAAAATTAAAAGGCATCTTTATTAATTGGGGTCCTTTTCAAAATTTGAGGGTAAAATTTAGTTGTCATAAGAATGTATGCCTTGATTATAAAAGTATTCACATTTAATTCGGACAGATGGAAGCTTCTAATAAAGGCAATGTAATCTAATTAAACAAATGGATAAAAGTTGAAAATAAAAATGTAAATATTTAATAAATAAACAAGAATTTTTTTAGTTTTTGCTTAGAGAAATGCACTTGTACTTATCACCAAGATCTTTGTTTTTATCATTTAATTTCTATGCATGCTCTACTCTTGTAGCTTTGATCACACTATCTCTCCACATGAAATGCACTTCTTTGAGCTGAAGGTCTAGCAGAAATTGTATATCTCTTCCAAATATCTCCTGACTTTTCTGGCTCACACTGGTCCTTTTTAGAATTTCTACAAATCTTGTGGTTGGTATCTTACAATCTTACAGTTTTACAATCTTTTGTGTTATCTCTATATTTTATATTTCTGTATTTTTTCCTTCCCATTTGGGCTGTGTTATTTAAAGAAAGCATCCTAGCTATAGAATTCTGAGCACTGATAGGGATATTAAGTGCAGGTTGATGGATGAAGCCTTAATTGCTGGGGAATTGAAAGCAGTTTTACCACAAGATGTGAATATCTTTTTAGATGAAACTTCCGTTGGTATTGACAATGTAGGAAGCTCTGGTAGAGTGAGTCACCTTTAGCTTTGAGTTAATTTGAGTTATGGTAAATTTTAATAACAACAGTAATAATTGTAGCAGCTAATATTTATATAGTACTTATTCTGCTATGCATTATACGAAGTGTTTTAACACGTCACTATGTTTAATCCTCGTAATAACCTCATGAGAAATATTGTTATTGCTAACACTTTACAGACAAGGAAACTGAAGCCCTGAGGGCTTATACTCTTTACGGAAGTTACCCCAGAGCTGGAACTGGCTCCAGAGCCAGCTCTCAAGCACTATTCAGATGTGCTTTTCAGCAATTCAAACATCCTTCCTATTTGGTGAGTCATAGGTAGAGAGGTGTTCACTATATTCTGAAGATTTAAGTGGTTGACTGAAGATTCTGAGCACTTACAGATTAAACACTTAGAGTTTCTGTAACAATTGGCTCTGATCTAGAACTGAACATAGACTAAAGTGAAGAGAATACAGATTTCAAGCTCTGGTTTTACTACCAATTTGTTGAATAAATTAGAGCAGTAAGCCATTCTGAGTTTTATTTAGTTTAAGATGGATGTTTTTAAGATAGAAAACGTGGCTTATAATGAAAAAGATTAATAATTTCAACTTTTCCTGATGGACTTCTGTGAATAGTGAGATTATACTGAATAATCACCGAATTATGAATGTTCTGGTTAGGAAATTATCAATAATACATACAGTTTCTCTCTCACACAAAAAATTATAAGTATTTAGAAGAAAATCTGTATTTATTTGGATGATAAAGTAAAAAAATATAATAAAGTCTTTCTAGTTGTAGAGGGTCTGTTTGCATGCTATAAAAGTGTGTTGGGGAAGTTTTAAAAATTAGTTACTTAAAAAGAATCAGTTAGTTGGCCTGAATTCTGGATGGTATGGTTCAGTTCTAGGTAGTGGATTACTTAATCAGTCATCAATGTTCAGCTTCTGGGAAGAAAATTTCTTCACAAGTGAATACAGTAGATCCTTGGCTTTCCCAGATTTAACATTTTTAACTTCCAGTATTTGGAATGAACCTTAAGCTCTGCAATTCTTGTGATTTATAATTCTGTCAAGTCATAAATATGACATTGAGAATGCAAGGCTGGTTTGTTGGAGCTGTTCCCAGCTAAGGAAAAAGTCTGTATCCACATCTTCTCTAGTCTATTTAATAGAGGAAATCATATGCTGTTGTGGTACTTAAAAAAATCCAAGGACATCTATCACAAATGTTAATGGTCTATTAGTTGTACTTAAATTATAATTTTTTTTATTTACTCATTTATTTGCTCATTCACTCACTGGGACCTCCTCTGTGCCTGAAGAAGAACCTTCTGCCAAACCCTTCTCACACCTTTGTCATTAGCCTCTTCTTATTTTGATCTTTCTAGCCCATCATCTAATTTTTCTACTTAGTTTCAAATGCTCTTAAGTATAATATTTAAAATAATTTCTTCCATAGTACATCCATCTTTTCTTCTGTATTCCAAACACATTCTGAGTCAAATTCAATTTTGTTTTGAAGGTCATCTTTTATTGTATCCAAACTATGTTGTCTGTCAGTTATGGCTTTTGGTTTGCCTTTGAGGGGCCCTGTTTTCTTTCATCTTTAGGAAGGCTTACTTGCTGCTCTACAATGCGTGTCAACTTCCTGTTCACAGCATGTCAGCAAATAACTTGTCAAACTTCAGTGGGCTCTTTATGAGTTTTTTAAACCTCTAAAGGGTATCTAGAGTAGACTCAATATCAGGACAGCAATGCTATGGAACCCCCAAACCACTCCTGTGGGAGAGGTCAGAGTTGCCCTCAGATCCTGTGGTAGATACTCAAGAATAAGTGGTGAACCTGAACAGGAAACATTAGAATGTGACAAGCATGGGCTAAACCCATTTCTGAATTTTGCATCGCCATTTCACTTCCCTAAGCAAAATAACAGATTTCTGTATCCTGATTCCAATCTCTTCCTTTAGAACCCTTTCATGTTAATGTTCTTCATATCTTTGTGCAATGTTTCTCAAATGTCAACTGTTCACAGCTATTCACAGTTATAAGCTTTCAAACTCAAATTATAATTTACTTGATATTAAAAAACCTCTTTAACAAATACATTTATAAGAAATTTCTCGTTTTAATCATTACCATTTATTAAAACCCATTGTCAATTGCCATAAACAAAAATAAGGTGAAAAGAAAAGTCTTTATATTTTCTACTATTAGCCTATGAACCTTTTGGCGATTGAGTGCCAAAGTTTATGAAATAAGAGTATACTCGCTCGACTCGCGTGCCAACCCATCGAGTGAGATAGAGGTATTGATTATTTTTATGTCTATAAGAGCATAAACAATAATTTTTAAAATGATATTCACAGCTTTGCGTGCCACTTTGGGCACGCGTGCCACAGGTTCACCACCCCCAGATACACTTAAACATGAGCCTATTCTTTTCTTGAGAGGGGAGCAGGAAGTGTTGTGGTTACCAATTGATGCAAAACCACCCAACATTTAGTGGCTCAAAGTGGCATTTACCGTATTTTCCGGCGTATAAGATGACTTTTGAAAAGAAAAAAAGTCAACCGAAAATCAGGGGTCGTCTTATACGCCGAGTATATCCCGAAAAACGTCTCGATATGCCACTAAACGAATTTTCTAACTCGATCCCGAAAATCGTCTGGATATGCCGCTAAATGAATTTTCCAACTCGATCCCGCACCAATCACTGCAAGGCTGCTCGGACCGCCTCTCTAACTCAGCCAACCCAAGCAGGCTTTTTATGCATGCAAATTATACATGTTCTATCAATGTACGGTATATTACGGTATGTTCGAAAAATGTCATTCATTAAAAATTTAATTAAAAAAAGAACTGGTGTTGCCTCGGAAGTGGGGGGTAGTTTTACACAGCGAATATAGGCCTAAACCTATGTTTTAACTGTAAAATTAGGGGGTCGTCTTATACGCCCGGTCGTCTTATACGCCGGAAAATACGGTAATTCCTTTCTCTCGTGGTTTTGTGAGCTGACTTGGATCTTCTGCTGGCTCTCATTGGGATCTCTTCATGAAGTTTCTGTTGGTGGCTGGGGCAGACATCATCTGCAGGCTGGATTGGTCCTGAGGTCATGATGGTTCTCTCACTTTACTGGCCACTGGATGCTGACTGTTCACTGGGACTTCTCTTGGGACTGTTTACTTGTAATGCCAACACATTGCCTCTTCATATGACTTATGCTTTTCACACATGGCAGTTGGTTGTTAAGAATAAGTGTTCAAAGAGGTCTGGATAGACACTATGGGACTTATTATTACCTAGCCTCTGAAGTCCCATAACATTTTAGTCACTTTCTTTTGGTTAAGCATCTCTAAGGCCAGTTCAGATTCAAGGAAAAAAAAAATGGCAAAGGATTTGTGGTTATCTTTAAACTACCACAGCTTCTTTTAGAGTAGTGTTAAATGCTGGCACCAAACTTAGATGTTCTACATGACGTGCTTAGAAGGATTGAAAGAGAACTGAAAGGGGTATGAATGACTTTCTCACTGTGTAATTCAATGTTATTTAATTCTGTCTTCATTTATTACTTAAACTCTTCTTGGTGCTGCCAATGGTGACGAGATCTTCCTTACTATATTCACCCTCTTCTGTGTGTCTCTTGCCTTTGGGATTTCAAATTTTCATTCTAAGGGTTACTCTTGGCCTTTTGCTAATACTAGTAATACAAAGAAGAAAGTAGAAAACCAAAAGAAGCATTGTAATAAAATTAGCTTTTTCAAGGAAAAAAACCAGGTGATATATTATATTTATCAACTTAGAGGACATTTCTACAAAAATTCTGGAGAAAAGGCTACATTGGTTTCCAGATTTAGAAACTTCTCTGGCTCATTGAAAGGACTGTTTGGGAGGAGGGATTCTCAATAGACATCTTTCTTTATGGGTCAGATTTCTGATTCAAATGTGTGTGGGTAAGATAGTAATATTTTCCCCACAAGATAGATGGTGTGGTTCTGTTCCTAAGATGAAATTATTTGAATATCAATAGCTGTATGTATTGGGAAAGCCAGGATGGCTAAGCAGGTTAAGTGCTTGCTTTGCAGCCCCGGGAACCAAGAATCTAATTCTTTGCAGCCCTGGAGACCAAGGATCGAATTCCAGCCTTGGCCCATGTGGACCCATATGCTGAACTGGGGTGTGCTTCCCATGTAGGAGGACCCCAGTTCAGTTCTTGCCCCCTGGTTTGACCCCTGGCTCAAGGGGGCATGCCTTCCATGCAGGAGGCCCCAGGCCCAGTTCCTGCCTTGTGCTGCCCCTGCCCACCTGTGTGGGACAAAACCATGTTGAAAACTGATGACATACAACTATGGAGACTGCTCTGGGCCCTCTTCCTTCTCTCTGTCTCTGTCAAAAACAATAAAATAAATTTAAAAAATATCTATATGTATTATAGAAAAATTAAAAGTCATGCTGTTTGTTGGTAATAACCCAGACACTTATAATCAGCATTAATGAAGTTATGACAGGCTCATGTGAAAATTAGTAAACAAATATGGTATAGTTTTTTATTTAGGAAAAGCACAATGAAGGACCCATTTGTTGAGAAATGCACAAATTATTAAGTTTAAATTCGGAACCAAAGCTAATTTTAATTGAAATTTGATGGTATGAATTTATTTTGACTTGGTATATTGCTTTAGATATGCACTTAGTTATTAGGAGCATATATTTCAAATAAAGGTATACAGTTTTAGAATGTTTCATACAAGTGCCAATTTTTCCTTTAATATTGCTCAATACATTGTTACCGTATTGTGGATAAACATGCAGAATGATATATTAGCTCTTCATTTTGGACAAAGCAATTTTCTCTAATTTACATGATCACTTAACACAAATGGCTTGACTCTCAAGGTTAAACCTCCTTGCCTTTGTACTCAGTGGCATTAAGCAAACAACTGTTGTTTGTTTGGTAGAAAGTCCTAATTATGAAGAGCTATTAGGAGCTTCCAGGCAGTTACTGACACAAAAACTCTCTCTTGACACCATTTGAATTTTTTTTTTTTTTTAAGATTTATTTTATTGACTTTTGACAGAGAGAAACAGAGACAGAGTGAGACAGAGAGAAGGGGGAGGGCCCAGAGCAGTCTCCATAGTTGATGTTAGTTTTCCATATAGTTTCATTCCACAGGCGGGCACAGGGCTGCACAGGGCAGGAACTGGGCCGGGAACCTCCCACATAGGTCCCGGCAAGAACTGAACTGGGGGCACACCCCAGTTCAGCATATGGGTCCGCATGGGCCGGGACCGGGATTCGATCCTCGGTCCTCGGGGCTTCAAAACGAGTGCTTTACCCGCTGAGCCATCCCAGCTTTCCCTACCATTTGATTTTTAAAGAAGCAAGATAGATGTTAGCCAGTGCTTGGAATATGTTTTGGATAAATAATAGAGATATTCTGAGTGGAATGCTTGCTAACGTTATTGTCACTGGTACAATTTTTGCTCTGAAGAGTTCTGAAATGGATTATTGTTTAAAAAGTATTGCTAACCCTGTTAGGAGCCTGTCCTGCCTCCCTTCTCTTTTAAATAACACAATATTTCACAATTTAAAAGTACTTATAAGGGGATACTGGGATGGCCCAGTGGGTTGAGCACTCATCTTGCAGCCCAGGGTCCAAGGATCAAATCCCGGCCCTGACCTGTATGGACCCATTTGCTGAACTGGGGTGCACCCCCAGCTTGGTTCTCACCAGGACGAGCTCCACGCAGGAAGCCCCTACCCTGGTTCCTGAAACCGTAGAAAACGAATGATGTGCAACTATGGAGACTGCTCTGGGTCCTCCCTCCTCTCTCTGTCTCTGTCTCTCTATCAAAAACATTAAAAATAAATCTTTATAAGTACTTATGAGAATATTATGATGAAAGGTTAATGATGGAATGCTTCTTTGAACTTTCTTTTTTTGTGTGTATTAAATTACTGTTTCTACTTTTGCTTAATTTCAAGATTAAATTCAATCACAAACATGATATTTATAGAGTTGTTAATGGCTTAAATGTTACAATAATAAATGAGATAACAGGACCCACAATTATATACACATTTGGGCACAACGATGTAAGAATAGATATACCTCAAAAAATACTGGAGAATACATACCAGCATGTCAATAATCATTGTCTTACCATGTTTGGGTGATACTTTTTTTCCCTTTGGTTCTTTTTTTAATACTTTTATTTAACTTTTCTAGAATGAGAACATTTTAGCATGGGCATGTATCTAATAACTAAATGAGATCCTGTAATTGCTAATGTTTATTCCTCAGCTGAATTGTTAGTTTTTAAATTATGTTTACAAATAGACAAGTTTCTAGGTCAGTGATTTTTTAGCTTATTTGTGCCACAGTGACATTTATTATACACAACCGTCCCCCACTTCTGGTTTTATACATTTATATTAGCACTCTTATAAACACTTTAGTTGAAAACAGCTCAGCCTTCCAGGTGATAAGGCAGTATATTCCTCTACTGGTGAATGAAGATGCTTCCCACCTTCCACTCTTTGTTCCGTGGCTGAGAAGGCTCCATTCTTCACTTGTGAGTGACTGTAGCTCTCTCATCAGCAGAACAGCAGGAGTGGCCTGGCCCATTTCTGTGACTTACGGTGACTCATTGGAATTCTCATAAAAATTTCTTTCCTATTCTTTGTGAGCTTTCAGAAGAGTCAGGAGGTTAGGTAGAAGGGATGTGAATGATTACAGGATAATTTATAGGAATAATTGAAAGCTGGGAATTTTTATATATTTTGATATTAGAATAGAAGATGGGAAAGCAACACATTTGGATTTTGGGCAGGTGTAAATTCTTATGAATAACCATGTAAACAAATAAAAATAGTGCTAGGTAACTAGCTAGGAGAGTGATAGAAAAGACTTTGTACTTATGTCACTTCTATCATCTTTGTCATTCTTTGATTTGCATCATTTTCTCTATCAGTGTGAAGTTATAGAATAATGGGAAAAGAGTAAACAATATACTACTTAGTACCAATTCATTTATTGACCCAAGCATTGCCTAAAATTGTTCTGTTGCCATTCTTTTCTCCTATAATACACAAATATCTCATTGAGTGGGAGAGAAGAAATTATTCCCATGGGGTGACTCTGCATGGAAGAATTTTGTTTCATTGCTATTGCTCTGCATGAATATGAACAAACTAAAAATTATTGAAGTGGTTTGAAATGGAATATGTGCCATTTTTTTTAAACCAGATTACCCTTTTGTAAGAGAAGGCCTAATGTGGCCTTTTAGTGTGTAAAACATACTACATATTTTAAAGATTTATTTTTTTTATTGTTTTGATAGAGAGAGAGAGAGAGAGAGAGAGAGAGAGAGAGAGAGAGAGAGAGAGAGAGAGATACAGAGAAAGAGAGAAGGGGGAGGACCCAGAACAGTCTCCATAGTTGTACATCATTGTTTTTTTTCACATAGTTTCATTCCACAGGTGGGCATGGGGCTGCACAGGGCAGGAACTGGGCCGGGGTCTCACCCCAGTGAGAACCGAACTGGGGGCACTCCCCAGTTCAGCACATGGGTCCACATGGGCCAGGGCTGGGATTCGATCCTTGGTCCCTGGGGCTGCAAAGTGAGCACTTAACCCACTGAGACATCCCGGCTTCCCCGTACTACATATTTTAACCTCCCATTTTAGAAATACTTTTGAAACTATCAGTCAGGGAGAATCTCAATTACTAGATTGCTTCAAGAAACCATACCATTTTGGTCATTAGAAATACTATACCAACAGATCGTTCTTCACAAAATATAATACATTCAAATAATAGGACTGAAATCAACCGTGGATGTTTTGCAGTCAAAATATTGGTATAATTTCTTGAGTAAAAGATGTTTGGGTTCCCTTATATTTGCTGCCTTTGAATATGTACAGATTAAGGGATTAAAAATGTGATAACTGGGTCTTTTGTTTTCCTTCCTAATAGTTTATTGTGTAGACAGACCTTATTTTTCTACTATCCCTTATTGATACTTTTCCTTGTAAGTTTACGAAAAGTAATATATGTTCATAGATGTCTAGTCTACTGATTTGTATCAAACAGCTGCTTTTTATCAGGCCTGATTAGTTATAGAGTACAAATGTTAAAGGGGACTCTGTAGGCTAGTAGGTCATCTGCCTCCATAATGGTCAGGGAATCATTTTACAAAGCCAGAATACATCTTGAGGAGTAGAGGGCATGTTTGCAGCTTTCCTATAATTCCATTTGTATTTTACAGTTTTTGCACAAAGGGGAAATTAGTGCCATCAGAGTTTTTCTTTCTATTTAGAAGAGGCTTATTTGGTTTCTTCTTATCCTCTTAGTATATCCTCTTTGTATATGCTATGTACATTCTACGTGTATGCTATGTACACACTATGTACATGATTATCTCTTCTATAAAGGTTGCCTACTGAATGGTGTAGAACAGTGGTGTCCAACCTTTTGGCTTCTCTGTGCCACATTCGAGGAAGAATTATGTCTTGGGCCACACATAAAATACACTAACACTAACAATAGTTGATGAGCTTAAAAAAAAAGTTGTTAAAAAAAATCTCATAATGTTTTAAGAATTTGTGTTGAATCTCATTCAAAGCTGTCCTGGGCTGCAGGTTGCACATGCCTGATGCAGAAAGTTGTTCTTCAAGATATCCATGCCTTATCTGTATTAAAGCTCCTAATGGACTGAGGCTGCTGACAGCAGGATTGTAGGGATGGGCTGACTGGAGGATGGCAAGGAAGGTAAGTGAGGGGTTTAGGCCAATTTCACATGAGTAAATGGCTGGAATAAAAATAAACACTACCTTGACAGGGAAAGGGAAGTGGGAGGTGTCTCAGAAGGAAAGAGAGAGACTAAGCAGTGTCTATTGCCAGCGGCCAAGCCTGGTCTCTCTTTGTCCCTATAAAAGTGTTTAGTTAGATATGGCTGGTGGAAGTCATTCACATTGTATATTTTCTTGTTGCCTGTCTCATCTTTAAGCAGCAGACTAGAATTGTTGCTGTAATTTGTATGATAGTACTCTGAGGGTATTTTAGGTGTTTTTTTTGGTTGTTTTATTTTTTATTTATTTTTTTTAAGAGGATAAAGTCATTGACCTGGGCTAGAATTACAGGTGTAGGGTGGCTCAGCTGTTGCTGTGGCAAGCAACAACTTACAAGGCAGCCTACATGGGTGTGTCCTTAATTAAGTTACTAATTTCTCCATCCAGATTCTCCCCATTCTTTCCCCTTTCATGGCAGACGCTACCAATACCTTTAGACCAGGGATTCCCAACCCCGTGCCCGTGGGCGCCATGGTGCCCGTGTCCCGATTTGTGTGCGCCCGCCATTATTTGACTGCATCAGAAGTTTTTCATAAACACTAAGTAAAACTATAATTTATTTTTATACATTTGTTAGAATTTTAAAATATTGCTTGAGTATCTACACAGGTTTATCATATTCGTTGGTATGTTTGCGGTATCGTATGTATAAGTGTTTCCCTAGCTTTCGCCTTTGTACATGTCGCGTCTTGTTTAGCCGCTGCGCTCTTTAAACTCTCCTCCCCGCAACCGGGAGACGCCAAGTTGCCATTTTGATTGCGGTTGCTGGACTGATCGGGTCGTGACGGTTAGCTAGGATCACAGTGTTTTGATCTATTTGATTTTAAATGAACTAAAAGCGAGGTAGGTAATCTATTATAATGGTGGCAATTTGATATGATATTGTAGTTCTATAACTATTTTTATTTTTATTTTTTTAGTCCTAAAATGAGTGGACCAAATAAGAGAAAACGAACCTATAATTTTAATACAGACTGGGAGGAATCATATTGTTTCATTCATTTAAAAGGTAAATACGTTTGCCTGTTGTGTGGCAGTAGTATTGCAGTGCCGAAAAAACATAATGTTGAACGTCACTTTCAGACAAGTCATACCACTTTTGATACAAATTATTCACTTAAATCTGAAGTAAGAAAGAAAAAAACAAATCAACTAAAATAAAGTTTAACTACTCAACAGACTGTTTTCATTAGACATGTGGAAAAATCTAAAAAGGCAACCATTGCTTCTTTCAAAATTTCTCACATGCTCGCAAAGAAGAAAAAGCCTTTCCAGGATGGTGAATTGTTAAAAGAAGCATTTCTGACTGCTGCCAATTGTTTGTTTGAGGAATATTCTAACAAGCGTGAGATTATGTCGGCGATACAAGACCTACAGTTGTCAAATAACACAGTCACAAGAAGAATACACGCAATTTCAAAAGACTTGCAAACTCAATTAAAGATTGACTTGGAAATATGTGACTGCTTCTCTCTGCAATTTGACGAGTTAACAGATATATCAGACACCACACAGTTGGCAGTTATGGTGAGAATGGTATTTAGTAACTTCACAGTAAAAGAGGAGCTGTCGCAAATATTACCAATGAAAGGACAGACGAGAGGTGAGGATATGTATAAAACTTTCAGAACATACACCAGGTCGATAAACATGCCTTTGCATAAGTTGTCTGCGATAACTACCGATGCAGCACCAGCAATGGTTGGTAAAAACAAAGGATTGATTGCCCTTTGCAGGAAAGATGAATCATTTTCAAACTTTATGTCCTACCACTGTATTATCCATCAGGAAGCTTTGTGTTGTAAAATACTGCCCTTTGAACATGTTATGAAAATAGTCACAAAGATAATCAACTCTACTCGAGCAGCTCCATTGCAACACTGACTTTTCAAGGCCCTGTTAGAAGATACTGAAGATAAAGAACACGATCTCATCCTGCATACTGAAGTACGTTGGCTCAGTAAAGGTAAAGTTCTTATAAGATTTGTGAACTTAATTGAAGAAATAAAAACATTTATACATGATAAAAATGAAAATTATGATGAACTAACAGACTCTTACTGGCTGGTGGATTTGGGTTTTCTTGCTGACACCATGGAAAAATTGGATTCTTTCAATTTGGAGTTGCAGGGAAAAGACAAAAATATAGCTGAAATGATAAGCTCTGTAAATGCATTTAAAGCAAAATTGACTTTGTTGATATCACATCTGCATATCAAGTCTCTCGTGCACTTTCCTTATATGAGGAAAATGCTAGGTAACAATGAATTACACGTGTCATTATTTATTGAGACCCTGCAAGTGCTTCAAAAACAGTTTGAAGAGAGATTTCTGCAGTTTACAAATATCGAGCCAATTGTCTCCTGTATCAATCCTTTTACTTGCCAAATAAATGTAATAGAACTAGCCGCATGTATTGCAGACCTTGTTCAAGGGAAAGCAGAAGAACTAGAGTTAGAAATTTTGAACCTTAAGAACGATATTTTGCTAAAATCCTTAATATCAGAGGACTTATGGAACATAGTCGACAAAGAAAGGTTCCCATTTTAAAAAAAAGCGGCATATAAAATCAAATCGTTTTTTGGGTCAACGTATTTATGCGAATCTTTGTTTTCAAACATGAATTTAATAAAATCACGATATAGATCTCGACTTACCGATGAGCATCTTAATAATTGTTTGCTAACAGGGTTGTCGTCATACTCTCCTAATTACGAGGCACTGGCCAATGAAATGCAATGCCAAAG
>PVKE010032854.1:0-18244 GCA_004027555.1 Craseonycteris thonglongyai
TTCTGGAAGGCATGTGCTTAGGGTAGGAACTACAGATCGATAAGTCTTTCATTTCTATTGTTAGTGATCTACATAGGCTTTAAAACTTCTTGGTCAATTTTTTAAATTTATATTTTCCTGGAAAATCATCCAATTTAGATTTAAAATATATCAGTCTAAAGTTGTACACAGTAGTATTTTCTTTTTAAGAAAATCACCTCTGTGTCTGGTTATATCCTTCCTTGATCTCCTTTTTACTATGATTGGAATAACCAGAAATTTTGGTGTATTGTTCTGTTTCATAGGATCAGATTTTTATTATATTGATCAATTTTAGGGACTGATTTATTAATTTATATATATTTCCAGTATACTAATTACTTCTTTCTTTCTTTGCTTATTTTGATAGTCTTTTTCCAGACCAGAATGCTTATTTCAATTACTTCCTAACTGAGCTTGTTGAACTAAAATATTATTGAAGGTTACACATTTTCCTTTAAATTTATATTTTAGTTACATCCCATAGTTTTAGATATGTGCTTTTATGTCTTTAATGAAAAAACTCTTTAATTCAATTCTTAGTTCTTCTATAACCCACAATTTCTAGAATACTTAAAAATTTTTAACTGTTTCTGGGCATTCCATGAAGGACACATATTGCATGGTTTATTTATAAGAAATGTCCCCCAAAAGTAAATAAATGCATAGAGACAGAAAGTTAGATTAATGGTTGTGAGGGACAATGAGGGAGGCTGGGAAATAACCGTTAATGGGCACAGGGTTTCTTTTTGGTGTGACAAAAATGTTCTGGAAATAGGTGTAACGGTCGTGGTAAAGGATTGATGCAGGGGCCTAAGTTTTACCTTTTCTGAATAAACTAAAACCACCGAACCATATACTTAAAAGAGCAAACTGTATGGCATGTAAATATTTTTTCAATAGTAAAAAAAAAACAATAGAGACTGACCAACACTGAGTCATACTCTGGGAAGTAACCAAACTTAAATTAAAAAAAAAAGAATTCAGGGATAAAAAAGCAGGCCCCCACAGAGCGGGGAAGGGGGCACATCAGGGCTGCATCTGACACAGAAACATTAAACGTTGGTGCCCAGAAAAGGGAGCAAAACTCACAGTTCTGAATTAAGAATTATCGAAACGTTTTATACCCAACCAAGTTATTGTATTTACAAAAGGTAATATAAAGATAGTCTCAAAATATTAAGATTGGAAGAGATGTTCACTCCTGAACAATTTTTAAAAATCTAGCCAAACAACAGAATTATGTAAATTAACTCATAAAGTTTTGGGAAAAGACTCATGGTAAATACTGACCTTGTTTTAAAACATTAACTAATATAAAATGGGGATTGTGCTTATAATATAGAAGATACTATAATTCTTGAGAATAAAGCTAGTCAATGCAGTAGTAATACTACCATAATTAACTGAGATGAAATTCACAAGATATAATAAAGATTGGTAGTGTGGAAGAAGTCTGTGTGTGTGGGCATGGGTGGGGAGAAGTAGGATAAGTGCAACCAGTTTCCTAATTTTTCATATGATGGAGTCAATAGATACTGTTCCATACCTGAGGGTGGATAGATAGAAGTGCCTTGAGCACCTTAGTTTCTCAGATTACATTGATGCTACAAAAACAATTCAAAGAAAATCATATAGCAATGAACAAACAGTAAGAAATCATTAAAAATGATAAGAAACTCTGAAGAACAAAAGCAATTTTGAAATGAAATACAAAGTTGGAAGACTCAGATTTCATATTAGTGTTACAGTAATATAACACTGTGTGTTTCTGACATAAAGACAAATAGATCAATGGACAATAAAAGAACCCAGAAATAAGCCCTTGTGCATCTGATCAGGTGACATATGGTCAAAGGATTTTGACCCTTTGACAGGTGCAAGACTACTCAATAATGAAAGGGCAGTCTCTTCAACAAATGGTGCTGGTAACACTGGATATCCACAAGCAAAAGAATGAAGTTGGAACTTTACCTATACTTAGCTTGTCCAACCCGGGCTGGCCCAGGACAGCTTTGAATGTGGCCCAACACAAATTTGTAAACTTTCTTAAAACGAGATTGTGTTGAGATTTTTTTTTTTTTAGCTTGTCAGCTATCATTAGTGTTATTATATTTTATGTGTGGCCAGAGACAGTTCTTCCAATGTGGCCCAGGGAAGCCAAAAGATTGGACACCCCTGCCTTATACCATATACAACAATTAACCATAAGACCTAAAACCATAAAATTCTTAGAACACAAAACTTCATGGCACTGAACTTGGCAATGATTTCTTAGATATGACTCCAAAGCACAGGCAACAAATGCAAAAATAAACAATGGGATTACATCAATATTGAAAATATTTGTGTACCGAAGGATATAATCAAAACAACAGAGTGAAAAGACAACCCACTAATTGGGGGAAAATTTACAAATCACATATATGATAAGGGGTTAATATCTAGAACATATAAAAAACTCCGACAACTCAATGACCAAAAACAGCCTGATTCAAGAATGGGTAATTGGGATGCTTGGATATCTCAGCAGGTTGAGTGCCTGCCTTGAAACTGCGAAGACGGGGATCGAATCTTGGCCCCAGCCAGTGCAAACCCACGTACTGAACTGAAGCACAACTGGTATCTGCTAACCCCTGTTGCGAAGGTTCTCGCCTCCCATGCAGGAGGCCCCCAGTTTGGTTCCTGCCCTGCACGGCCCCACACGCACCTGTGTGGAATGAAACTATGTCACAACTAATGATGTACAACTGGGGAGACTGTTCTGAGCCCTCCCCTCTGCTCTCAAACAATAAAATGAACCTTTAAAAAAATGGGTAAGAACTTGAATAGACATTTTCCATAGACAGTGGCCATTATACGAGAGCTCTCCAGAAAAAAAATCCAGCCATAAATGCCTAATTTTCATATTACATGGCTAGATACTTTATGGACAGTCCTCATATAATGGCCACTATACACTAACAATGAACAATGTAAAAATGAAGAAAACAATTACATTCAAAATAGCACAAAAAAATAAAAAAACTTTCTAAAAATCATATGGATTCCAAGGGATCCCCCACAAAGTCAAAACAGTTTTGAATTAGAGAAAAATTGGATGTCTTATACTTCCTGATGTCAAAAGATACAGTATAACAAAACAGTGTGGCGCTGGCACAAAGACTGATATATAGACCAATGGCATAGAAAGCCCAGAAGTAAACCCTTATATATATGGTCAAATGATTTTTGACAAGGGTGTCAAGACCATTTTATAGGAAAAAGAGTCTTTTTCAACAAATGATACTGGGGCAACTGGATATCCACATGTATAAAAATAAGCTAAAGCCTTACTTTACACCATATATAAAAATTACGTTAATATGGATTAAAGACCATTTTAACACTTACTACAAAGCTCCAGTAATCAAAATAGTGCAGTATTGGCATACAGATATAAATGTAAATCTAAGGAATAGAATTGACAGTCCAGAAATAAACCCTTACATCTATGGTAACTGATTTTTGACAATGGTGCCAAGACCACTCAAGGGAGAAAGCATAGTCTGTCTCTTCAATAACTGGTGCTGGGATAACTGGATATCCTTGTGGAAAAGAATGATGTTTGACCCTTACCTCATGCCACACACAAAAGTTAACTGAATACACCTTACATTGGGACTTCATCAAAAGCAGACTGCTGTGCACTAAGCGACAGTAATATCAAGTGAAAAGACAACCCAGAGAGGGAGGAAATATTTGCAAATTATACATCTGATAATGGTCTATAATCCAGAATATATAAAGAAATTTTACAACTCAAAAACAAAAAGACAAATAACTTAATAGTAGCCAAAGACTTGAATAGACATTTCTCCAAAGATACACAAATGGCCAACAAGCACATAAGATGCTTAATGTCATTAGCAAAGGGAAAGGCAAATCAAAACCACAATCAAAATGATGAATATGAGATACCATGCCTCACTCATACTCACAAGGATGGCAAAAAAAAAAAAAAAGGTAAATAAAAGTGTTGGTGAATGTGGAACCCTCAGACAATGCTGGTGAAATGTAAAATTGTGCCACCACTGTGGAAAACTGTTCGGCAGTTGCTC
The DNA here is from genome assembly GCA_004027555.1 of Craseonycteris thonglongyai. Classification (NCBI taxonomy): domain Eukaryota; kingdom Metazoa; phylum Chordata; class Mammalia; order Chiroptera; family Craseonycteridae; genus Craseonycteris; species Craseonycteris thonglongyai. The sequence goes on from PVKE010032854.1 coordinate 4,119, forward strand.
AATAAACTAAACACAGAATTACCATATGACTCAGTATTTCCACTCCTAAGTATAGAACCAAAAGAACTGTTTACAAGTATTCAAATAAAAACCTGTACACAAATGTTCATATCAGCTCTATTCACAACAGCCAAAAGGTGGAAACAACCCAAATGTCCATGAATGTATGAACGGATAAAGTGTAGTACATACCTGCAATGGAATATTATTCCCCATAAAAAGCATAGGCACTGATAAATGTTAGGACATGGGTAAACCACAAAAACATCAAGCTAAAGTGAAAGAAGCCTCACATGTCACATATTGTATGACCCCATGTATATGGAATAACAAGAATAGGCAAGTTCACAGAAAGTTAAGTGGCTGTCAGAGGCTGGTGGGATGGAAACAAAACAGTGCCTAATGGATATGAGGTTTTCAATAGGGTGATGCACAAGTTCTTGAACTAGATAGTGGTGATGGTTGGAATGTACTCAGTGCCACTAACTTGTACACTTTAAAATGGCTAAAATTATAAACTTTATGTCATGTGTATGTATTTTAACTACATACACAAAAGAAACCCTCTACCTGATCTTTTTTCTCTAGCTCCTCTACAAAACAAAGAGCCTTAATCTATGTCATTCCCTATTCTTTTTCACTTAAAAAAATCATACTGTACAATTTATATATGTAATCACTGTCATTTAATACCTACCAGAACCTCAATTATGAGAAATAATATTTATGGTAAACTGTCCAAACGTCTTGTGCCTTTTTCCCTCTATACTAGCAGTCTCTAGATTATTTGATCGTGTGGCCCTGATAAAATGTTTTTGAGAATAAATGATCAAAGTAGGTATTTATTTATAATATATATGTATAAAAAAAGTTTATATATATATGTTACTATTGTCCTCATAAACATATACAAAAGTATACATATTAAAGGTTGAGAAAATGAATGTAAATCTAAATTTTTTGTTTATACATCAATGAATGATCTTGCAAGCATCACTTTTGGAGAGCACTTCTCTAGATACCCTGAATTTTATTTTTGGATTAAGTAATACTTTGGTTTGTTGATCCCTTGAGATCTGCCTTTACTGAACCAACTAAGGCCAGATTAGCCTTACAGGCATTGTTACTGAACCTACTTCAAGAATGCTTTTGAGGGCTCTGCAACATTGAGGTGTCTGCTTTTTGAGAACAGATGAGTTAAAATGTCTTAGGTCTCAGTACTGGAAATAGCTGTAATGCTGTGGAAATTTTAATTTGTTTTCATATTACAGACTCATGTAATTGATCACAAAATCCTAGCAACACAAACTGGTAGAAAACATAAAGTGAAAATTGTGGCTCACATCTAGCAACCATATCTACAAGGTATATTTATCTCCCCTCTGGCTTCAACTTATCTTCCTATTACTCACAATTCTTCATTTACTTATTTTTAAAAATCATGTTGTAGCTCATCCCTCTTTGGCTTCCATTTAATTTTTTTCATTCTAATTCTACATTTATTTATTTATTTATTTTAAGGTTTTGTGTTTTTGTTGGTTTTTTAACTTATTTTTGAGAGAGAGAGAGAGAACTGAACTGGGGGAGCTCCCAGTTCAGCATACGGTTCTGCACGGGCCGGGGCTGGGACTCGATCCCCGGTCCCCGGTGCTGCAAAGTGAGCGCTTAACCCACTGAGCCATCCCGGCTTCCCTACATTTATTTTTTAAAAGTCATATTGTATTGCGTGTGTGTGTGTGTGTGTGTGTGTTTAAAAACAACTCGAAATGCCTTAAAAGACAGGGAGAAATAAACAAACAAAACAAAGAAACCACCCAGGTAATACTGTTCAGAATGGAGGTCATTCTAAACTCAAAGCTCCCCTGTGCCAGGGATGTACTTTGTGGTTTCTGAAGCATTTGGCAGCAAAGCCCTTAATGAACGCTGATGAAAAGAATGACAACTCACAATAGTACTGATACTACACCTTCTCACTCTTTTTCAGTTGGTAAGGAATGTTATAGTGAGGAAAGGACAAATGGCTTTTTTTTTTTTCACTTGTGTGCAAAGCTTAACTAAGAAGTCCACGAAAAAGGCAGTCACATTGCCAGATGCAATTTGTAGCCATGTACCTGGACGCGTTTCCTTCTGGTGTGCTCAGAAGTCATTTGGGGATGATATCCTGTATTAAATGCTTTCTTCTTGTTCTTGCTCCGCTTTTCAATGTATCTCCTCTGATGATCGGTGATACTGCTGTACAATCTAATTTGTTGTGGTGACAGACAAATTCTTTCATGGCCAAAAGCCTGGATTAATCGGGTAGTGTCAATGGTGGAAATAGAGCTACTCCTCTCATGCAAAGTCACTTCTTTATCTGTTTGGGTCAATATATCTGACTCCACAGGAGAAGTGGTGGTGGAAAGGATGTTGGTGCCAGTATCTGTGAGCAGCTCACTGTCCTCTGAGGGTCTAGAATCTGAAGAAGTGTTGTTTATGTAATGAAAACCTGGCTGTTTTCTCAGAATATATTTATCAAATTTAACCTGTTCAATTTTAATATGATTGGATCTCCCAGGTTGATGAGAAAGCACCTTGCTTTTCTTAAGATCTCCTAAGTTTTTATAGCATTTCTCTAAACTTTTATATCTCTTCTTTTTCTGAAGCCTGTTTTTCTGCTGCTGCTGTCTACCACTCCACTCCTTAGCATCTCGTTCTCCTCTGCTATCATCCAGGGTACTTTCTGAGGGCTGAAGAGAATATGTGATGGGATGCTGAAGAAGTTTAGCCAAACGATCAAGTCGCTCCACCAAGGATAGTTCTTTCCTGTCACTGAACCTTGGAGGTTTCCGTTGCTTCTGTCGCTCCTGATACTTGTTCCAGAGTTCATTCAAACTCGCAGTGTGCTGAATTGTTGGCTCTGGGGTGACCTTATGATTCTTTATTGGATCATTGATTTGTTTGTCACATTTTGCATAATCTCTAGCCTCAGTTTTAGTAGGATGTATCACTTCTTTGTTTTCCAAGTTCACATTAATACTGAGACTCTCTATTCTGGTATAATCTGTCTTTGTCTTTTCCTCATTTTCATAAGGAGAAAGAAGACAAGTGTGTTCTCTTTGTTTCTCTGGATGCTGCTGAAAGAAATCTTTCCACGAATGTCTCATGAAAACACTCCTCCCTAAGGATTCACGGCAAAACTCTTGATCACTTGGTAGGTGCACTGGATGATGAAAGTAAAACTTGGCTGACCTGAACACAGAATGAGTAGTATTTTCAAACTCTGAATGACATCTGGACTCTGAAAAGGAGAGGGGGAAAAAAGAGTTTGAAGGACTTTCAAAATATTTTCATTCGCTTTAGAAATAGTAGTTACACAATTCTTTTTAGCTATAGAACAAAAAAAATCAAAGGAAAAAACAGTTTATATGAAGTTTCAGAAAATTCACTGCCTGCACAAGTGATTTATGCTTTTGTGTCTAGTGGCCAGACTGGTACAGTAAATATTTATGAGACTCAGAGTTTGTAAGACCTGGATTTTGGGCTGGACTCTGCCACAGACTGGCCATGTGATCTCAAGAAAAACACTTCAGTCTTCTGGAGTATAACAGCAGCTGCTTTGTAGTCACTACCTGCTATGTGTGGGGTATTATGATATATGCCTTATATCTGTATTTTCTTCCCTTTTAAATTCAATAGTGCTGAAAAACTGAGAGATAGGCATTGCTCACCCCCTTTTCATCTAAGGAACTTTAGATTTCACTTTCATCCTCAGTAATTAAATGAGTGGGGCAAAAAAGAAAAATACTTCACGTTTTAGACTTGAGCCTCTTAAAATTCCGTTCTGTCAACCATCTTTACATTTTTTCCTCCAATTTTTTTTTATTGTGGTAAAATATACCTAACATAAAATTTATCTCTTTCCATCTTCACTTTTTGACAGTTATTATTCTATGTCAAAACAGGCATTTTTAGATGGAATAACATCTTAAACCCTAACTGTAAACACTAATATAAGGGGAAGCCAGGATGGCTCAGTGGGTTGAGCGCTTGCTTTGCAGCTCCAGGCACCAAGGATCAAATCCCAGACCCAGCTCATGCGGACCCATATGCTGCACTGGGGTGTGCCCCCAGTTTGGTTCTCACTGGGACGAGCTTCCCATGCGGAGGCCCCGGTTCAGCTCCTGCCCAATGTGCACTTCCCATGTAGAAAGCCCCCAGTGGGGGCGTACCTCCCGTGTGAGAGGTCTCCAATCCGGTTCCTGCCCTTGTGCAGACCCGCACCCACTTGTGGAATGAAACTATTGTGAAAACTATGTACAACTATGGAGACTGCTCTGGGCCCTCCCCCTTCTCTGTCTCTGTCTCTGTCTCTCTGTCTCTGTCAAAAACAATAAAAATAAATCTTTAAAAATAACATTAATATAAGATCAATACACATTTTTGGAGTTGCAAGTCATGGACAGAAACAAAGACATATACACGCAACGAAATGACACTTGTAACTGTGGAAACCTTTTCACCTACACTTAAGATTATTGGCAACTAGGGTTTTCATTAAATACTCTGGGAATCACTAAGGCAATTTCTCCAGAATATAGTAAGACACATGAAATCTGCTTTTATGTCTAAAGTATAAAAAAGAGTCTCAAACATCCCAGTGAAAAAAGTCCAGGACCAGATAGCTTTACTGGTAAATTCTACCAAACATAAAGAAGAATTAATACAAAATCTTCTCAAAGTCTTCCAAAAAACAGAAGAGGAAGGAACTCTTCCAAACTCATTTTTCAAGGCCAGCATTACCCTGACACCCAGACAATGACACTACAAGGAAAGAAAATTACCAGCCAACATCCCTGATGAACATAGTAAAAATCCTCAATAAAATATTAGTAAATCAACTTCAACAATATATTAAAAGGATCATACACATGATCAAGTGAAATTTATTCCAAAGATGTAAGCACGGTTCAACATTTGCAAATCAATCACAGTGATGCACCACCCCAACAAAATGATGGATAAAAATCATGTGATCATCTCGATAGTTACAGAAAAAATATCTGATAAAATTCAACATTCAGTCTTAAAAACTCTCAACAAAATTGATATAGAGGGAATGTACTACAACTCGATAAACACAGCTAACATCATACTCAATGATGAAAAATTGAAACTTTCCCTCTAAGAGCAGAAATAAGATAATAAGGATGTTCACTCTTACTACTTCTATTCAAACTAGTACTGGAAGTCCTAGTTAGAGTAATTAATCACTAAAAAGAAACAAAAGGCATCCAAATCAAAACAGAAGAATACTGTCATTATTTGCAGAGGACATGATATTACATATAGAAAATCCTAGAGACTCTACCAAAATACTGTTAGAACTAACAAATGAATTTGGTAAAGTTGCAGAATATAAAATCATTATACAAAAATCAGTTGTGTTTCTACATACTAACAATAAACTATTGGAAAGAGAAATTAGGAAAACAATCGCATTTACAACTGCATCAAAAAGAATACATTTAACCAAGGAAAGGAGTAAAAGACCTGTACACTGAAAACTATAGATGACATTGATAAAAGAAGTTGAAGAAGACACAAAGAAATGGAAAGATATTCTGTGTTTATAAACTGGAAGAATTAATATTGTTAAAGTGTCCACACCACTCAAAGCAATCTACAGATTCAATGCAATCCATTATCAAAATTCCAATGACATTTTTCACAGAAATAGAACAATCCTGAAACTTGTATGGAACCACAAAAGACTCCAACAACCAAAGGAATCTTGAGAATAAAGAACAAAGCTGGAAGTATCATACTCCCTGATTTCAAACTATATTATAAAGCTATAGTAATAAAAACAATATGGTACTTGCACAAAAACAGACACATAGATCAATGGAACAGAATAGAGAGCCCAGAAATAAACCCATATAGAGTCAGTTAATTTATGACAAAGAAGGCAAGAATATACAATGGAGAAAAGACAATCTCTTCAATAAATGGTGCTGGGAAACCTGGATAGACACATGCAAAAGAATGAAACTGGACCACTATCTTTCACCACACACAAAAATCAACTCAAAATGAATTGAAGACTTAAATGTAAGACCTGAAATCATAAAACTTGTACAACAAAACAGAGGGTAAACTCCTGTATCTTGGTCTTGGATTGCAATGATTTTTTTGAATCTGAAGCCAAAAGGAAAGGCAACAAAAGCAAAAATGAAAATTAGGGCTATGTCAAATTAAAATGCTCTGTACAGCAAGGGAACCATCACCGAAATGAAAAGGCTATCTATAGAATGGGAGGAAACATTTGCAAATCATATACCTGATAGTAGGTTAATATCTAAAACATATAAAGAACTCATACAGCTCAAAAGAAAAGCAAACAAACAATTCAATTTAAAAATAAGCAGAAGATCTGTATGTAAAGCCCTGACAGTTGGCATTTTTTAAGATTTATTTTATTGCTTTCCAGAGAGACAGAGAGAAGGGGAGGGCCCAGAGCAGTCTCCATGGCTGTACACCATCAGTTTTCAACATGGTTTCATTTCACACAGGTGGGTGAGGACCGCATAGGGTGGGAACCAGGCCGTGGGTCTGCTGCATGGGAGGCATGCCCTGTGAGCTTGGGGCCAAACCTGGGGGTCCCACATGGGAAGCTCACCCCGGTGAGATCCAAATTGAGGGCACACCCCAGCTCAGCACATGGGTCCACACGGGCTGTGGCTGGGACCCCGGGGCTGCAAAGTGAGCACTCAACCCGCTCAGCCATCCCAGCTTCCCTGGCATTTCTTGTTGTAATGCAAGGGTCTGACTTACATAAGCTTTGATTGTTCGAACAGGCATCCTCTTTAAAGAGATAGATGTCCACTTTAAGGAAGTCTGTCGCAAATAAACACATTGCCAGCCACACAACTAGATAAAGGAGCCAGGATGTGCCACCCGCCTCACTTCTAATATAAGACAGCTTTATTTCAGAGATATTGGTGGATTTAGATAATTTGCCATTTTGTTGCATGATTGTTTTTCTTCCTTTTTCTCTCTTCCTGTGCTTTATATTCCTGCTCTCAAGTTTTAAATTCACCAACAGGTAGCTTGGGAAACCCTAAACCCCAGCCTCTATCCCAATAAAAGCAGAATCTCTGGACCATGCTTGTTCTTTTTTTCTCTACCTACAAGCTTGCTGTGTGTTTCCAGCATGTCTTGTATACTCCAGGGCCTGTAAGTAATAAAACACTTTTTGTTCTAAGTTTCCTAATGGTTATTCCTGGAGAGCATCTTGCAATCATAAAAACCACAAGGATTGGTCCAGTCATAACACTGGTTTGGAAAGAGGAGATGTCTGCAGGAAAGCTCATAGGCCCGGGTGATTGCGCTCAGGCATTTCTAACTGACAGCATTACTATCAATAGGCTGAGACCAGCACAAAACAGGATCTGAAAAGACACTTTTCCATAGAAGACAATCATAAGGGGAATACAAATCAAAACCACAATGAGATTATCACTACACCTGTTAGAATGGCTATTATAAAAAAGACAAAAAATAACAAGTGGTTGGCGAGGATGTGAAGAAAAGGGTTTCCTTTTCTGTGAGCTGCTGGTGGGAATGTAAATTGGTACCGACACTATGAAAAACAAAATGGAGATTCCCCCCAAAATTTAAAATGTCCCAGCAATTTATCCAAAGATGATGAAATCACCACCTGAAAAAGATATATGCACCCTCATGTTTACTGCAGCATTAGTTACAATGGCCAAGGCATGGAAACAACCTAAGTGTCCACTGCAGGATAAAAAGAAAAAAAAAATTTGGTACACATACACAATGGGATATTATTCAGCCATGAATAAAGATGAATTTGGAGGGCATTATGCTAAGCAAAACAAGTCAGACAAAGATGAACAATGTATGATACCACTTATATGTAGAATCTAAAAAAACAAAAACAAAAATGAAACCAAATTCATAGATACAGAGAACAGATTGGTGGTTAGCAGAGACAAAGGTGTGAAGTAGGAGGTGGGCAAAAGTTACAAAGTTCCAGTCGTAAGATGAATAAGTCCTGGGGATGTAATATGTACAGCATGGTAACTATAGTTAACAACATACAGTTAACAACTCTGTATCATATATTTGAAAGTTGCTAAGGGAGCAGATCTTAAAAGTTCTCATCACAAGAATAAAAACTGTGTGTGTAGAGGTGGATGTTAACTAAACTTATAGTGGTAATCACTTCACAATGTATATATATGTCAAATCATTATGTTGTACACTTAAAATTAATACACTGTTATATGTCAATTACATATATCTCAACTTTAAAAAGACTATGCAGTTTTAGAACTATCTAGCAACATTTAAAAATTGGGAGGCTTTGATTAGTTGCTACAGATATTTGAGATTGCAGGTATATAATTATAAATTGTATTAAAGCCTATGAATGACTTTAAAAAGTGATGTAAGAACAAATGAGAAATGCAGTTAGAGGTTTCTTCTCTGAGGAAGCTGAAATGCAAAGTAAAAATGAGGTAAACCAATAAGAAAGCAGATGAAGGACATTCTGTGCAAAAAGATCATCATATAGGCAACAGTAATGTCACCCTCTGCCAAATCATCTACACCTACAACCTTTTTTGATGCAATAGCAGAACTACTCCTTCTTTTCAAGGCAAGACCCTCCACTGATGCTCTGGAGCCCAACTCATCTTCCTTTCAAGATCTTGGTTCTTCTCCCTATTATATCTCTCACATATGTTTAGGTTTTCTCTATTTTTCTCATTTCCAATGTACTGAAAGCATCACTTAGCATATTACATCTTTAGAAAACGCTTATATCCTCCTTCAGGGACTGACCCATTTCTTTGCTCCCAAGCCTCTAAAGTGGAAAATATAATTTTCCTTTTCTTTATTACCTCTTTCCCTACTCCAATTCACTCTTCCAATCACAGTATAACCATACCACTGAATTAAAACTGTTCTTGTTAAGATGATCAATGATCTCCAAGTGTGGACAATTTCAGAGGATGTTCTTATTCTGTATTCTCTTTCTAGGTAACCTTATCTTTCTCTGTGGCTTTTAGTACTATCATTACACTGTTAACTACCATCAAATTCACATTTCAAGCTATGACTTCTCTTTTGAGCTCCAGATTCATATTCAACAAAATACTTGATAAATCCTCTTAGGTCTCACAGCCATCTCAAATTTTTAATGTCCCTAAGTGAATTCTATTCTAGCTTCCTCTAAAACAGCACCTCTCCCAATCTTCTACATCTCTGTAAATGGCACATCACTCAAATGCAAACTGCAATCTAGGAGTTATTCTTGATACTTCCATCTGCCACACCTTCCTGTTTCTGCCATTAATCTTCACCAAACAATCTTAATCTGTCCATTTCTTTCCATTTCCTCTCACAATACTTCATATCTCTAATAGGTCTTCTATCCATTCTTGTCCTCTTCCAATGTATTCTTCAAAGAGTGATCATAGTAATCTTTTAAAAATGTAAATTGAAACTGTCATTTTCTACTTAACTTTCAATGGCTTTCTCTTACAGTTAGAACAAAAATCCAAACTCTTAACAAGGTGTACAAGTATTATATAACTTTACTAATTCACCATGCATCATTCTACTCCTTGATAATCAATCATACTGGCTTTTCCTGTTTGCTTCATCAGATAGCATGAGCAGAGGCATGAAAATGGGGAAGTACTGAGCAAGTCAGTGTAAACATTCAATTTGTGTGGTTTATACAATTTATAAAGTAGAGAGAACAAAGGAAAACATGGTAGGAAAGATTATTTGAGACCAATAGAACATAACAAAATCCAGAAATAAATGCACATGTATACAGTTAACTGATCTTCGACAAGGGTGTCTAGAATACACAGTGGGGAAATAATAATCTCTTCAAAAAATGTTGTAGGAAAACTGGACAGTCACATGCAAAAGAATTAAATGGACCTTTCCATTACACCATACACAAAATAGATTATAGACTTAAATGTAAGACTTAAAACTATAAAACTCCCAGAAAAGACAAAGGGGAAAAGCTTTATAACATTGGTTTTGGGAATGACTTTGTGAATATGACACTAAAAGTATAGGTAACAAAACCAAAAATAAACAAGTTGGACTACATCAAAGTAAAAAGCTTCCATATAACAAAGGCAACAATCAACAAAGTGAAAGGGCAACCTATGAAATGAGAGGAAATAATTGTATACCATATGCCTGAAAAGGGGTTAATCTCCAAAATACATAAGGAAGTCCTACAACTCAATCGTAAAACAACTAATAACCTGATTAAAAACTGGGCAAAGAATTTGAATAGACATTTTCCCCAAGAAAGACCTACAAATGGCCAATAGGTAGATGAAAAAAAAAGATTAACATCACTACTCTTCAGGGAAATACAAATCAAAACCAAATAAGGTATCATTTCACACCTCTTAGAATGTCTATTATCAAAGAACCCAATAAGACAACAAGTGTTGGTGAGAATGCAAAATATTGTAGCTGCAGTATGGAGGTTTCTAAAAAAATTAAAACTAGAACTACCATATAATATGATCAAGCAATCTTAGTTATGGTTATTTATCCAAAAGAACTGAAATTAGGATCTCAAAGAGATATTAGCACTCCTATGTTCATTACTATACTACTCATAATAATATTGCATGATTCCATTTACATGAGTTATCTATTCAAACATTCCACCTGTAGACCATAATGAATGCATTGCTCCGTATCTTACCACTCAGTCTACCAGCACCCTAACTTGACTTCTGCGTACCTCCTTCAAGACCTATGAACAATGAACGTCTCTATTTCAAATTCCTTTGTGGTCTTTTGTTGAACCATTGGACAGCCTAGGAATCTACTTAACAAATATTAATTTTACAAAGTCACAACAGTTAGATATTGCCAAATTGCCCTACCACTCAAAATATGTTGCAACAAATTGAAAAACAAGTTATTAAAAACTCTTTAAATTAAACTTTCATGTATTTGTCTTAGATTCACCAATTGTTAACATTTTGCTACAATGGCTTTATCTCTGTCTTTCATAATCTATAAATATATACATATTATTAATATTTTATCTGACCATTAGGGAGTAAGTTGTGAACATCATGTCCTTTTATTCCCAGATACCATATGTACATAGCCTATAAAGAAAGATGTTCCCTTGTATAATTATCAAATACATTTAACATGTATTTAACATGTATATGATATTAATGTATAATCTATGTTAAAATTTCAGCAATCTTTCCAAAATTGTCCTTTTTAGCAATTTTTCCCTGGATTAGAGTCCAATCTAGGATTATGACTACAATTAGCTGTCATGACTCTCAGCCCCCTTTATTCAACAATAGTTCCTCAGCTTTTGTCCTTCATGACACTAACATTTTTTTTTTAATTGTTTTTGACAGAGAGAGAGAGAGGGACAGAGACAGAGAGAGAACCGAACTAGGGGAACTCCCCAGTTCAGCACATGGGTCCGCACGGGCCGGGGCCGGGATTCGATCCTTGGTCCCCGGCGCTGCAAAGTGAGTGTTTATCCCACTGAGCCATCCTGGCTTCCCCATACACTAACATTTTTTAAGAAGACAGACCAGGTATTTGCAGAATGTCATTCAGTTTGAGTTTGTCTGAGTGTAACAGTGATTAGATTCCAGTTACACATTTTGACAAAATTCTGTATGAGTAATGTGTCCTAAGTGCATCACATCTGGAAGTACATAATTTCAACTGTCCCATTATGGTAATGTTATCTTTTATTTCTTGCTTAAAATGATGTCCAGAGTTCTCCACTGTAAAGATTAACCTTCCCCTACTTTGAAATTAGTGAGTAATATAGAAAGATATTTTGAGGCTATGTAAATATTCTGCTTCCCAAGAAATTTTTTACTCAATAGTTTTATCATCCACTTAAATTCTTGCTTAAATCTATTGTTACTATGATGATTATAATATGGACATTTTCTAATTTTGTTTTCCTTTACGTTTAGTTGGTGCTATACTATTTAGGAGAATTTGGTCTTTTCTTAGTTATCTAAGCAATCAATTTAATCTATTTTATCAATCTGTTTTAATATCCATATGAATACATAAATTTAAAAAAATAAACTTTTCATTTTAAATTAGTTTAAATTTAAAGGAAAACTATGAAGATAGTGACTTAGTTTCTTGAAATCAGGCTCAAAAGATGTAAGATACATTCTTAAATCTGGACTTGCATTAAGCTTGTTGTGGTACTTATTTTTTAAGAAGGTATAAGAAAAAGCTCTCTCCACTAGGTCAGTGTTAGTAAATGGCAAGAGGTATTTGAGGGAAAGCTGGGATGGCTCGGCGGGTTAAGCGCTCGCTTTGAAGCCCCAGGGACCAAGGATCGAATCCCAGTCCCGGCCCATGGGGACCCACATGCTGAACTGGGGTGTGCCCCCAGTTAAGTTCTTGCCGGGACCTATGTGAGAGGTTCCCAGCCCAGTTCCTGCCCTGCGCAGCCCTGTGCCCACCTGTGGAGTGAAACTATATGGAAAACTAATGTCAACTATGGAGACTGCTCTGGGCCCTCCCTCTTCTCTCTGTCTCTCTCTGTCTCTGTTTCTCTCTGTCAAAAATCAATAAAATAAATCTTAAAAAAAAAAAAAAAAAAGAGGTATTTGAGTGAGTCTTCTTACTGAGCTATTCATATTCCTCACTGACATCTACCCAGAAGATAGTAAGATGCTTTCTTTTAAAGTCAGAATTTAAAGAAGAGTGGATTGAAAGTTTGATTAACTGCTCTTTCTCATTGGTTGATAACTTGAGCTTCTTTCCAGAATTTTTTTTTATTTTATTTTTTAAGATTTATTTTGTTTTTGATGGAGACAGAGAGGCAGAGAGAAGGGGGAGAGCCCAGAGCAGTCTCCATAGTTGTACACTACCAGTTTTCAACATGGTTCCAATTCCATGCAGGTGGGCAGGGGCTGCCCAGGGTAGGAGCTGGGCTGAGGGCCTCCTGCATGGGAGGCACGACCCCTCAAGCCAGGGGCTGAACTAGAGGGGCAAGAACCAAACTGGGGGCCTCCCACATGGGAAGTACATCCCAGTTCAGCATATGGGTCTGCATGGGCTGGGGCTGGGACTGGGATTCAATCCTTGGTCCCTGGGCTGCAAAAAAATGCTTAACCTGCCGAGCCATCCCGGCTTCCCCAGAATTTTTCATTGAAGGGATCTTCAATCTGGTTGTTTTCTTTTCCATGCTGAGGGAAGTACTTATAAAACAACACTTTAAGACCCTCCAAGTGACTTACAGTATTCTTTCATGTTTTGGGATAGGTGCACGTCAATTCTCACATAAGAAGTTGTGCGGTTCCAAAAACTTCAGGCTGACCTCTTTTAATATACACTTTCCAAAAGTCCAAGTTTTTTAATCATTGACACAATTTTGTTGGTTACTTTGAATATAGTGATTGAGCTGTTTTAAAATCACAAGTTGAGTTTATTTCTAGAAATATATCTAATATGCAAGATTTTGAAGCCAATCACTGTCCTGAAAAGTTGAAGCAAGAAGGAAACAATGGTTTTCAAAAAATACCTGGACTTCATGTCTAAGTTCAAACATCCATGTTATGCACTTTGCCACAAGATAGCCACCTTGCCTCCAATATGCAAAAGAAATGTGCTAAAGGGGAAGCTGGGATGGCTCAGTGGCTTAAGTGCTCACTTTGCAGCCCCCGGGACTGAGAATCAAATCCCGGCCCCGGCCCGTGTGGACCCATATGCTGAACTGGGGAGTGCCCCCAGTTCAGTTCTCACCAGGGCGAGACCCAGGACCAGTTCCTGCCCTGTGCAGCCCCGCATCCACCTGTGGAATGAAACTATGTGGAAAAACCAATGATGTGCAACTATGAAGACTGTTCGGGGCCCTCCCCCTTCTCTCTGTCTCTGTATCTCTCTCTCTCTCTCTGTCAAAAACAATAAAATAAATCTTAAAAAAAAAATGTGCTATGATTGCTGTTCATTTCTTCACATGGTGCTTTAAATAATCTGGAATTTTGTGGTTGTGACTTAATAACATTTACAACTTTTTCAGCCTCATGAAGGACATCTTTCAATTCACTAGGAAAAGGCAT
>PVKE010032855.1:0-18268 GCA_004027555.1 Craseonycteris thonglongyai
GGGGGGGGGGGGGGGGGGGGGGGGGGGGGGGGGGGGGGGGGGGGGAGGGTTCTTGATTAAAAATTTGGTCTATCTCCCGCCATTCCCTAGCTTGTCGTACGTTCTTTACAAAAATCGGGACTTTTTTAAAACGACGCGGGACAAATTGCTAAAAATCGGGACTGTCCCGCCAAAAGCGGAACATCTGGTCACCCTAAGCAAGCAGCATCTGAACTTGGTAACAAAATCGGCAACCGCGAAGGGATGCTGGCTCATAACCCGTGAGTCCTCTTCCCTCCCCAGGGCGGGGGTGAGAATAGAGCACTGCACCTCCTCTGACGTTACAGCTGCTGGCAGGCTGGCACTGAGAAGGTGTCTACAGAGACTCCCGGCAGCTGCTGAGACTTCTTTTGTCTCAGGGACTTTCCCCGGTTTTCCTCCTTCCCACCTTAGCCTCCTATAAATGCTTACGCTGGTGGAAAGAAAATAGTTATTAGCATCTGAAAACCACAGATTAGTCTAGGTCTTTTCGAACTATAAGAGTGCACCAGGAATCCCTTGTCTCCACCACAGGGTCCTCTTTTAGGCTAATTACATTACCAGCAAGACAGGATAGTTAGTGTAAAGATAGGCAGTCAGGAAAGACCTCAGTAGCCAAAGCGACTATATCGGGCAGGAATATAATGGGCACAGAAATTAAGGCAGCCAGACCTGAACAAGGATAAGATAACTAGGAACTCCCTTGTCCCTGCAGCTCCTCAGGGGGTGGGGAGGAGGGGGTGCAGATTTATGCTTCAGGAAAGTAAACATATAGGAATTCTGTTTTATTTCACATAGCCTCTAAGTTTCATCAACGAAGTGGACCAAAGTGAATGCTAATCTACAAGTGCAGCACCTGTATCTAAGCACAGGAAAAAAAAAATGTAAGAAGTAGCTTTTAGCCTTAGTCACAGGCATTCCATTTTCAGGTGTCCCCTCTCTTTCGAGAGCTTTGTCTTTCCTCCCAATAAAATCTCTGCTGCTTAACCCTTCTCATCGAGTCCATGTCCTCAATCTTCAAGTGGGTGAGACCACGAACTCCAACTCTGGACACCAAAAATTCCTGCATCACTTGTTCTGGGCTTTTATGTCATCTGGTCCATGTGCCAATCAGGGCCTCTATGAGGTCATTCTGAGGTACTAGATTTGTTGGAGACTGGGTTCTGACCCTCAGCTCCTCATTTCAGGGGGATTTGGTTCTGTGAGTCCTCATCTGGCTCTGGCTCTGGTTTTTTGTGACTTGTCTTGTTTTGTTCACCTCAATCTGTCTTCTTCTCTCCTTCCCCCTTCTTTTTCTGCTTGTGTCTTAAACACCAAGCTGAAGAGCCTCTGTGTCTATACAATCTTAGAGCCCCCTTGGGTAGTATATTGGCTAATTAGTGCTGTCTGGTCTATATGTATGTATTAGATTCGGAGGAGAATGGCCCCTTAACAAGTCTTTGGACTATTACACTACCTAGCAATTAGGACCATTTTGTCAAAGGTCAGGAAAATAAGATGAAATTTCTTATGTGCAAACCTTTATAATGGACTCTGAAAAGAAGGGACTTAAACAGATGGTTCAGAAAGAAAGAAAATCCACTTGTCTGCTGGTCTACCTGTAATTGGACCTCAACTCAATTTTCAGAAACTTGGCAAAAATCAAAATCTTTTAAGAGTTTTCTAATTCTTAGTAACTTTCAAAATTTTATGGATAACCTGAAATGTAATCCTTAAGCCCAACCCTCACCCTTTTCTTATTTCCAGTCTCCTTGAAACTATTGGGGCAATTGAAAGATCATGGGTTCTTTCTGTAATTGTAGTCTTGTTTATATGTATGAACTCTGATATCTATGTTTGTTTATATTTTGTATATGATGTAGTGTTTTTGCCACTGGTGGTAGTACTAGATTATAGTACTTCATTGTCTTGAAGAAAATAAGATTATGTATTTATAAGTATACAAGTTAAAATAATAAAAGTGAACACTGAGACAAGTACTTTTCAGGACTACATAAACTAAAAAATATTTGATACTAAGGAAGGTTAAACTTTGGTTAAATAGATATGTCTTTTAAAATTATTAACATTAAATATGGCATCTTTTGTGGATACTGGGATGGCTCAGCAGGTTAAGCTCTCATCTTGCAACCCCAGTGTCCTAGGATAAAATTCCGGCCCCTGCCTGTGTGGATCCATATGCTGAACTGAAGTGTGGCCCCAGTTTGGTTCTCACAGGGGCTGGCTTCCTATAAGGGAGGCCCCCAGTTTGCCCTCCAGTTTACAAGGGCATACTTCCTATGAGGAGGCACCCAGCCTAGTTCCTGCCCTGCATGGCCCCCCACCCACCTGTGTGAAATGAAACTATGTTGGAAACTGATGTACAACTATGGAGACTGCTCTGGGCCCTCCCCCTTCTCTCTGTCTCTCTCTGTCAAAAACAATAAAATAAATCTTTTAAAAATATGGCATCTTTTGTTATATCTAAATTTACAAAAATTGATTTGGGCTAAATGATTGATTTTAAAATCTCTGGAAGTTGTTAATAATGATTATACATATGCTTAAACATAGTTTTATTTCCCAAATTATTTTGATAACTTGAAACCTTAGTGTTTTGTTAAGTTAAATGATAAAAATTATTGACTTTCTAGATATTTCAAAATAACAAAATACTGAAATATTGTTAGATAGGTCTGAATTCACCTAATTTTGTTCTTCTGTAACAGAAAGGCTAAAAGATAAATTAAGATCTATTGATAAATGTGTTTTGTAGTTTATTAAAAATATGATTCTAAAAAAATTGTAGGTATACTGCCAACAAAAACCTATGCTAAAGGTTGCAAAGTGTGTGTTTGTGGATTTGCCAATAGAAATACTGGCTACTTACTTTTCAGTTGCCATTAGAAATTAAGGTTCTGAAGGTTATGAATTCTAATTAATATAAAAAATAACTTACGTTTCAAGGAAGGTGTAGGATATGAAATGCATTTTTAAAGGAACTGAAAAAAGTAATTTGTCCTAAGTGTAAGGTAGGTGGGTCTCGGGGGCCTGGACAAATAGGATGGAGCAAAGGGACGTCCCAAAACAGCTGATGCTTGGCCTTAACACCCGTATACAGCCACCCAGAAGGCTCAAGCTCAACCAACAACACCATATATGGACACCGGCCCTTTACTGCCTTCCCTGCTTCTCACCTATCCCGGGATCTTATAAAACCCACTCACTCCCCTCCCGGCGTGCGACTTCTTCGGCCCCCATCTTCTTCCAGGGCTGCTGAATCTCACCTGGGAGCACTCCCAATAGAAGCTCGCATTTGATTAGCTACTCGATCTCTCGTGTCAATTCCTTACACTAAGGATGGTTATTTCTGAATGATTGAGAAGAGACAAACTAAGAAGGACTAGGAAAGTTGTAAAAGGTTTGTGAAAAAAACTCTTGAAAATTTTATCCATGGTTAAGCTATATAAGATTAAGTAAATTGGGGAAGCCGGGATGGCTCAGTGGGTTAAGCGCTCACTTTGCAGCGCCGGGGACCGAGGATCGAATCCCGGCCCCGGCCTGTGCGGAACCATATGCTGAACTGGGAGCTCCGCTGGTTCAGTTCTCTCTCTCTCTCTCTCCTTCTCTCTCTCTCTCTCTCTCTCTCTCTCTCTCTCTCTCTCTCTCTCTGTCAAAATAAATAAGTAAATAAATAAATATTAAAAAAAAAGATTAAGTAAATTTAAATATCAAAAATATGCTGATACAAAATTAGAATTGAGTTTTTTCTCTCTGCTAAGTAAGACAAAGTTTCTTGGACTATTGATCTGCTACTGATAATGTAGGAAAAGTTTTCTGTCTAAAAAGCAAAAACTGTATTCATCAGAACAAGTTCTATGGCTTATTTGTCTTAATCAGGTCCTTAGTTACTTAAGAAAAGCTATGTCTCCACAATAGTAGTTAAGTTTTACTAAAAATTATGTAAACTTCTGTATTTCAGGACTGCTGGACTTCATGTGCCCTTTCCCTGTCAGATATAAGCCAGTGTGAAGAACAATTAGACCAAGCTTGTCTAACCTGTGCCCCACAAGCCTTATGCAGCCCAGCATGGATATGAATGTAGTCCAACACAAATTTGTAAACTTTCAAAAACATTACAAAAATTATGCACAGACTTCTTTTTAATTCAACAGCTATCATTAGTGTTAGTGTATTTTATGTGTAACTCAAGATAATTCTTCTTCTTCCAATGTGGCCCAAGGAAGCCAAAGGATCATTAGACTGTTTTTACCAAAAATCTGAGTAAGTTTAGGGTTCAATTTATTAAACTTGGCTGAGGTTTTTCTCTAACCTAGCAGGGTGTTGTAGTAATTCTGACTTACTGCTCCATCCCTGATGAAAAGGCTCAGATCCTAAGGAAGGCTAGGAAATTTGTTGTGTCTTTAATAACAAAGTCAGGGAAAACAAAGGGAAAAACAGACACAGAAAGTAAGGAGATGAAACCAGAGACAGGCCAGACTTTTGGCCACAGTTATAGACAGACCAAAACCAAATCCACCTCAGAGCCACCTTGGGAACCCCAGAAAAGGAACATCAAGTAAAGGAACCTGCTTTGAATATAAAAGCACTGGACCACTGGAGTAAGGAGTGTCCTAATCCTCCAGCAGAGCTGTGCCCACTATGCAAACAAAACAGACACACTGGAAGAGAGATTGTCCCTTATTTCAAAAAGAGAAAGGACCAATTTCTTTCTCACAAATGGCTGTGATCAAATGATAGGGCCTGAGTTTTCCAGTGGCTCACAGGAAAAAAAAAAAGCCATTCTCATGACAGAGGAAGAACTGTAAGTAACCCTTGATGTGGCAGGTGAGCCTATTAATTTCCTGACGAATGTGGGAACCACTTACTCTATCTTGACTGCTCACTCTGGATCCATTTCCTCTGAAATCTGCTCAGTCGTGCAGATAAACAGCTCCTAGAGTTTGGCTCATACTCATCATATTTCTTGCCAATTGCCTATACCTTAGAGAAAATGTAGAATGAGCTAATCAGACTTAAAAAAAACTCTAAGAAAACTCTGTCAGGAGACGTCTGAGTCCTGGTTCTAATTGTTGCCCATTGTTTCAGACTCTAATCTCAATTTAGTTATTCCTTAGATTATTAACTTGAAAAGAGTTCAATAAGCACTCAGGAATATTGGAAATGGCACCCCCAGGCTAACCCCCTTGCCCATTACAGCCCTGTAAAACCAGGGGACCAAGTACTGTTGGAATACTAGAGGGAGAGATGCCTGGTGGACCAGTAAGTCCTAAATGGAAGAGAACTTAATAAAGTCAGCATTCCAACTACTGTCAAGCTATAGTCAGTAGCTGTGTTCACTTCCCTGAAATCAAACTTGTTGTTCTATGATTTGAGCTATACTTTTAGGAGTATTCATCTTTCAAACTTGTCTAAAGGAGACTAAAATAGAGATGATTTTTGAGGCTATTACAGAAATATAAGCAAGAAGTAATGTATTAATATTAATAAATGGTAAGTAGTAATAAACATGGGGAAAAAAAGACAGTGAACCTCATCTTTTTCTCCTTATTATCATACCCAAGTACTGAAGGTACTTGAAAAATCTTGACTGAGTACATTATAAGATCTTAATTCTTAGCTCCTCAATGGAAATACTCCCAATAATTTTGAAAGCTCATTAATCTTTGTATGTAAACAGCCCATAGTTAAATTTTAAGTCGTTATGTTGTGACATTTTTATTTTGCATATTCTTCTACCATGACCATTATATGAGGTTTATTGTTTTTACCCACAGTATCCACAAAATTAATATCTATTTTTATTAGATAGAGCTATTTATAACAAAAAATCTTAAAACTATGAATTACTGAACTACAACTTATTACATGCCAGTCACTGTAGTAGGAACTTTCTATATATTTTCCTATTTAACCTTTACTTTAGCATTGGAAGGCAGTCATTTTATTATAACCCTCCTTAAATGATAAGGGAAGTAAGGATCAAAGATTTGAAATAACTTGCTCAAAATCAGACTAAATCTAGTAAATGGTGATATTTAGATGTAGACCAAGGTCTGTACAATTTCAGATCTATACTCTTTCCAAAACCATCCTAATCTCTTCTATTAAACATCTTTTATGTATCTGTCTTATAAACGAAGTCCTGAGTTCACAGTGTTAATGAATGTTAAGTCCATCATTATTACTTTTATAAATAAATATACTACTTATTTTAGAGTCTTATAAAATACTTACTTAACTTTTTTAAACTCCAGTTTTTGAAATGAGGTTGGTAAATTATCTCACAGGATTACTTTATTAATTGAGATACTTTTTGTTATGTTATAACATTAATTAGTTGAGACTAAAGGAGATCAAACAGCTAAGCACTTAACAGTGTCTGGCATGTAATTCGTGCTAAATAAATATTGGTGGTTATTATCTTTTTATTATTTCATAAATATTTTATTATTATAGAGTTCTACTTTTTTATAAAGAAATAAAAATCTCTAAAACCTTCTAAGTACAACATAATTATATCCTCAGTATTCAATATATAATCATGAAGCATCCACAATTTTTATTTCAAAAATATTATCTCCATTAAATTAAAAATATGGAAATTATTTAACAGCTCGACTGAACACTGGACTCAAATAGGACTATAATTTTATAGCAATTAATTTTTTAGGTTAGGCTGACATCTAGTGGAATGACAATAGACATTCAAAAGATTTAAAATACTTAAAAAAAAAATCGAATAGCATTCCATTAAATAAAAGACCAGTATCTAACATCAATGATTAAAATAAAAAAAATAATAATAAATAAACTTGAGTATTGTCTATATATCAGGCACTGATTTAAATGTTTCCACATACCTTATCTCATTAACTCATTTGTTCAAAATAAGTATTTAGTACCTGTTATGTGTTAGACCTGATACAGAATTTTTAAAAAGCAGATATGATCCCTGTCCTTTTGGAATTCATAGATTAGTGGAGAATGAGTTATTTAACAAATCATTATATAATATATAAATTGATAAAATTATAAATTGCCTTTAGAGCTATGAAGGACTTTAGAAGAGAATCTTTAATTTATTAGGGAGCTCAGGAAGCGACTCTCTGAGGAAGTAATGTGGGAATCAATTTCTAAAAAATAAATTGCAACAGAGATTTAAGACAAAGGGAATAGCATGTGTAAAGTCCTGAGGTGGAAAAAGTTTATTGACCAAATAAGTGAAAAAAGGGCAGTGGGGTTATACTTGTAAGGGAGACAGTAGAACCAGATGAGCTTAGGAAGTTCTAAGCAAGGCCTTGTGAAAGAGTAGGCAAATATTAAAGATTCAGGATTTATTCATTTATCATAGGTACAATGGAAGTCATTTGAAGTATTTAAACAGGGAGTAATGTATAATGAAAAAATATGCTTTAAAAAGAATATTCTGCCTCCTATCAGGAAATGACATGGAAGGAGATAAATGTGGATATAGGGAAAACAATTAGGAACAATTGGGAGAGTATTTCAATATTCAAAACAATGGACAGTTTGGGCTCAGAGTGTATAGTTTTTGCTGTCAAGGTATATTTTTTTGATACTACTAATTGGTACTTTTGTTGAGTATGTGCTAGGGAATTACACACATTATATCACTTAACCTCACAGCAACCATATGAAGTAAGCATTGTTAATATCTTGATTTTACACATTAAAAAACTGAGGGTCAGAAAAATTAAGTTATGAGCACATGGCCACACAACTAGCAAGTGACAAAGCTAGGTTTCTAATTCACTTTACTGGTTATACAGGAACTCATTTCATCAAAATAATGCTAATTGTTAGTAATCCACTTTGTTTTGCTGCAATGCATTTTGTTTTCTTGTTCAATCATGCAGGGAATATATCATTACACTGAGGCAATCATGTTTATTCTTACATAATTTTCCCTAGTCTATTCATAGTTGGCAGAAAATAGGGCCAGGCTTTCTTATAATTAAAGAGAAAGCATTAGCTATATGCAACTTGAGAGAAGAGTTAAGATAGTTTACTTAGGAATTTCCCATCAAGATGGCACAGTAGGTAAATGCTGTGCTTGCATTTTTTCACTACCACATCAAAATTACAACTAGACTATGGGACAACCCTCATTGAGAACCACCTGAAGTCTAGCTGAACAGAAGTCCTATAACTAAGGAGATGCAGAAGCCATGCCAAGATAGGTTGGAGGACCAGAAATGAGGAATGAGCTGATCCCATACCCATGTGTGACCAGGGATAGTCGAACCCCAGGTCTTCTCTTGAAGAGACTATGAATAAACTTACTCATTGATGGACTCACTCACTGTGAGCACCAGCTATGGGGCAGCAACTTGAAAGGTACCAGGACATAAAGGGAGGAACTGGACAGTCTGGCTTTAGGGCAAGCGCTGGAGGGCAGCTTTTTTTAGACAGAAGTGCTAGAAGAGCTCTTATTCTTTTGTTAATTCCTGCTTTCTCCAAGCATGCACAATTAGGTGGGTACTATAGCAGAGTTTCCATAAACATGGCTAACACCATTTTTCCCACCCTGGTGATTCCCTGAGACCTTGCCCAACCCAGCTTGTGAGCATACCCAAGCCACTTCCAGTGACTTCCTTGTATAAACAGCTCAACTTAGCTCATGTTGAGGACTTTCCTAAAATCTTTCAAAGATTCACAAGTCCCAAATAAGCAGCATGTGGCCTGGGCAAGCCCATACCCAACACTGGTGGCAGCCAGCCCTGGATCAAGGTCTGGTCTCTCTAACCTCTAAGCTAAGCTCAGGGGTGGCTATCTATACATTACTTTGTGGCCCTGGGCAGAATATGTGCTGAAGCTGAACTGGGCCTGAGTTAGGACAAATCCCAGGAAGTCCTGGGGCCAGCAATCTCAGTGGTTGGCTCCAGAATGAGCTAGAGAACCATCCTGCTAGCTCAGCAGATGACACACCCAAAGAACAGACTGGTCAAGCACTAGAGCCCTGCTAAAGTGAATCCAGGTCCATAGGGTCAGCTCCTTCACAAAAGCTCCTCTACTGTAGTCATGGCCAGTCCTTACAATCAATCACCATGAGGCTCACTCTCTCCCACTGACATATAAACAGCAACTAAAGCTCAACCACAATGTGGGGTGGAGGGACATACACAACCCATATCATAAACACACCTATAGCACCAGTTGAGGTGACCAGGAAGATGGTGCCACTGGGCCACACAGTCTACTAAGGCCATTTTACCAAGACTGGGAGACATAATAGCTCTACCTAATACACAAAAGCAAACATAGGGGGCAGCTGAAATGGGGACACAAAGAACAGAAAAAAACCCTAGAAAAAGAACTAACCAAGATGGGGGGTGAGGGTGTCAAGATGGCACAGTAGATAAACATTGTGCTTGCCTCCTCCCCTGTACAATTTAAAATTACAACAAAATTATACAATCAACCTCAAGAACCATCTGAAGACTGAAGGGAAATCCTATGAAGAAAAAGCCATTTGAAGCTGGTAGGAGGAGCAGAGATAAGAGATTGGCCAACCTTATACCTGCATGTGGCAGCTGAGAATTGGAAGGGATATCTTAGCCATGGATGTCCCCAACAGAGGAGTGAGGAAATCCAATCCCACACCAGG
This sequence comes from Craseonycteris thonglongyai, assembly GCA_004027555.1. Classification (NCBI taxonomy): domain Eukaryota; kingdom Metazoa; phylum Chordata; class Mammalia; order Chiroptera; family Craseonycteridae; genus Craseonycteris; species Craseonycteris thonglongyai. The sequence goes on from PVKE010032855.1 coordinate 9,650, forward strand.
CTCCCTAGCCTGGAGTACCAGTGCTGGGAAGAGGAACTCCCCCAACAACTGGCTGAAAGACACAGTGGTTACTCTGGCCATCTGAGTGGGATAAAAGGCTTCCCAAACCCAGATGCCATCTTAAAGGGCCCACACACAGACTCACCCCATCACAGACACTCACCTTGGGCTTCGGAGGAGGGACGATGATGTGGAAAGCCCCAAAGATGTACATGGAGAGACTGAGTTGTATGGCTTCAGGATGAACATTGGAGAGACAGTCAACATTATCCCAGTGTAGAACCCTTCTTGTATGTGAAAAGGAAACAGGCACCATTTTTTCTGTGTTGAGCCCTTCCCCCTGCATGAACATATCTGAATCTGCATTGGCCTCAAGAATTCCTCTTGCTCCACCCTGGAGACTCCCTGGGACCCCAAAATGAGGAAACAAAGAAATATGTCCCAAATAAAACAACAGGTAAAAACCCCAGAAGAAAGAACTAAACGAAGTTGAAGCAAGCAACTTGTTAGATTCAGAGTTCCAAATAATGGTTATAAGGACAATCAAGAAACTTAGTATGAACTTCAACAAAGAGATAGCAGACATCACACACACACACACACACAGAAACTATGAAAAAGAACAGTTCAGTTAGAAATGGATAATACAATAATTGAAGTAAGAATATGTTAGCGGCAATCAATAATAGATTAGATGAAGCAGAGAATAAATCAGCTATTTAGAAGATAAGGTAGAAGAAAACGTCAAATTGCAACAAAAACAACAACAAAAGAATTCAAGAAAATGAGGATAGTTTAAGGAGCCTTTGGGACAACATCAAGCATACCAACATTCATATTATAGGAGTACCAGAAGAAGAGAGAAAGCAAGTAATTGAAAAGCTAGTTGAAGAAATAATAGCCAAAAACTTTCCTAACCTGGCAAAGGAGATAAACATGCAAGTCCAGGAAGCATACAAAGTCCCAAATAAGATGAACCCAAAGAGGCCCACACCAAGACACATCATAATTAAAACAGCAAAGGTGAAAGACAAAGAACCCTAAAAGAAGCAAGAGAAACAACTATTTACTTACAAGGAAGCTCCCATTAGATTGTCAGCTTATTTCTCAACAGAAAATTTGCAGGCAAGAAGAGATTGGAATGAAATATTCAAAGTGATGAAAAGTAAGGACTTACAACTAAGACTATTTATCCCAGCAAAGCTATCATTTAGAATCAAAAGATTAAGAACTTTCCAAACAAGAAAATCCTATAGGAATTTACACCAAACCAGTATTATAAGAAATGTTAAAAGGACTTCTATAAGATAAAAAAGGGGCTGAAGAGAAAAAGAACACAAATATAAATAATAAAATGGCAATGACTATGTATCTGTATTAATCATTAATTACATTAAATATGAATGGATTAAATGCTTCCATCAAAATACATAGGGCAATTGTCTTGTTTTTTCCTTTTTATTGTTATTATTTTTTTTATTGTTTTTGACAGAGAGAGAGAGAAAGAGAGAGAGATACAGAGACAGAAAGAGAACTGAGCTGGGGGCACTCCCCAGTTCAGCACATGGGTCCTCATGGGCCAGGACCGGGATTCGATCGTCGGTCCCTGGCACTGCAAAGTGAGCGATTAACCCACTGAGCCATCCTGGCTTCCCCAACATAGGGCAACTGAATGGTGAAATCAAGACCCATATGTATGCTTTCTACTAGAGACCTGCTTAAGATTGAAAGACACACACAATAAAAGTAAAGGATAGAAAATACATTTCACATGACTGGATATGATAAAAAAGGGGAGGGGACTTGGATGGCAATACTTATATCAGACAAAATGGACTTTAAAACAAAGGTTATAAAAGACAAAGAGGAGCATTATGTGATGATAAACAATTGATCCAACAAGAGAATATAACCCTTGTAAGTGCCTATGTAACTAACATAGAAGCACCTACCATATTTTCCGGCGTATAAGACGACCGGGCGTATAAGATGACCCCCTAATTTTACAGTTAAAACATAGGTTTAGGCCTATATTTGCTGTATAAGACTACAGCCTCGGGGGTTAGTCTTATACAGCGAATATAGGCCTAAACCTATGTTTTAACTGTAAAATTAGGGGGTCGTCTTATACGCCCGGTCATCTTATACGCCGGAAAATACGGTAAGTACATAAAACAAATACTGACCCCATAAGAAAGGGAGAGATCTACAGTAATATAATCATAGTAGTGGACATTAACACCAAATTGGCACCAATAAACAGATATTCCAGAGAGAAAATAAATAAGAAAATAGCAGCCTAAATTGACAAAGACTACTCCACCCAGCAAAGTTACCATTTAGAATTGAAAGACAGGGGAAGCCAGGATGGCTTAGCAGGTTGAGAGCTCGCATTGCAGCCCCAGAGTTCTATGATCGAGTCCCAGTCCTGGCCCTGGCCCATGCAGACCTATAGGCTGAACCGGAGTGTGCTTCACACCTGTGGAAAGAAACCATGTCAAAAACTGATGACATACAACTATGGAGACTGCTCTGGGCCTTCCCCCTTCTCTCCCTCTCTCTGTCAAAAACAATGAAAGTAAATTTTTAGAATCGAAAGATAAAGAGCTTCCCAGACAAGAAAAAGCTAAAGAAATTCATCACTACAAAAACAATATTAGAAAGCCTGTTTGAAGCACTTCTGTTAGAAGAAGGAGAAGGAGAAAGAAAAAGGAGATGACAAAAAAAGAAAAAAAGTCAAAAATATAATTATAAAATGGTGTAGTCACAAGGATATCAATAATTGCTTAAATGTAATGGACTAAATGCTCTAATCAAAAGACATAGATAAGCTGAATGGATAATAAAACAAGCTTTTACATATGCTGCCTACAAGAAACTTCAGATTGAAAGACATACACAGACTAAAGCTGAAGGGATGGAAATATATTTCATGAAAATGAAAGCAAACAAACAAAAAGCCAGGGTAACAATACTTATATGAGACAAAATAGACTGTAATTCAAAGACTATAGCTAGAGGCAAAGAAGGACCCAGTAAATTCCCTTCTGAGTATTTATCTGAAAAAATGGAAAACCGTACTTCAAGGGACATGTAGCCAAGGTACAGAAGCAACCTGAGTATGCATCAGTGGATGAATGGATAAAGTAAAGGTGGTACGTATATATAATGGAATGTTACTCAGCTATAAAAAGGAATAAAATATTTCCATTTGTAACCACATGAATAGACCTAGAGGTTATTGTGCTGAATATAGTATGTCAGACAGAGTAATACACATTTCATTTGATTTTGCTTATTTGTAGAATCTAAAGAAAAATCAAACAAACACAAACTTATAGATACAGAGAACATTTTGAAGGTGACTAGATGGGAGGGACATTGGGTAATAGATGAAAAATAAGAAGGGATTAAAAAGTACAAATTAGTAGTTACAAAACAGTCATGAGGACGTAGGGTGTAGCATAAGTCAGAAATATTGTAATGACTACACATAGTATCAGATAGGTACCAGATTTATTGGGATAACCACTTCATAAGTTATGTCAGTGTGTAATCACTATGTTGTACACCTGAAACTAGTATAATATTGTATATCAAATATATAGTAATGGAAAGAGAACTGACTCTGGGTGGTGAGCACATAATGCAATACATAGACAATGTAACAGAGAATTGTACATATGGAACCTATGTAATTTTTGGCAAGCAATGGCATCCCAATAAATTTAACAATTAATAAAAAAATAAAAATAAGAAATTATTTTAGAAAAAGATCATTTAACTTAGTAAAATGTGAAGTTGTTCTTGAACCCACTGAGCCAGACACCTATTACACTCAAAGAAGGCAACTCTGTTAGTTTGTTAAGATGTATTTTCAAAGTAGATTCAGATCTTGGTGGTGAATCATATATCAGAAGGGAGCTAGGGATGCAGGACAGAGAACTATTGAAAATATTCCTGAATTTCCAACTTGAAAAACTGAGCAGGTAGAGGTATTTATGTGAGAAAGTGGAGAAAGAACAGATTTGAGAGTAAGACCAACTCTTATTATAAAAAAATAACCCAGAGATGCTTATTTATTTATCCAAAAACAAAATTTTTTGCATATAGTGAAGCAGTCATTAGACTTCTGCTAAGGGATAAGGGCAAAAGCAATATTTATGAGGAAAAAAAAGTGAAGACTGTCAAGGTTGACTGAGTCTTGTTTGTGCATCTTTACAGGTGAACTAATTAGCAGACAGCAAAGAGGTCACTACAGGGAGTCTATCTTTGTAAAGGCTGTCCAGGGGTAATGTAGAAAACATTTCAATTGTATTGAATTTTTACCACACCCTGAGAGTTTTCTGTGGAGCACACATGGCAGGCTGTCCAAGGAAAATGTCTGTCATAGTTCTTCCATTAGCAGCTCCAACTGAGCTGAACCATTCCTGCTCCATTTCCCTCAGCAGTATCTCTCATCTCCCTCCTGTGCATCCAAACAAACTCCAAGAGATGCAAATTTTACCATGATGGTTCAGTTCCCTTTTTGACCTAATATGAGCAGTTGGATGTCAACTCAAGATAATAGATGTGAAACATTTTACCTCTCTGAATTTGATTCTATTAGACTGGATGATGCAATAAGCCAGGAAAATTCTTCAGGGTCTATTAGACAAATTACAGATTTTGTTTTTAGTGTAAGAATATTGAGGAACCACTAAAGGTTTGCAATCAAAAGAGTAATTTGATTAGAACCTGAATTTTAAAAATGTAGAGAATTTGGGAAGCCAGAATGGCTCAGAGGTTTAAGCGCTCATTTTGCAGCCCTGGGGACCAAGGATTGAATCCCAGCCCCGGCCCATGTGAACCCATATGCTGAACTGGGATGTACTTCCCATGTGGAAGGCCCCCAGTTTGGTTCTCGCCCCCCCAGTTTGGCCCCTAGCTCGAGGGGGCATGCCTCCCATGCTGGAGGACCCCCACCCAGTTCCCATCCTGCGCAGCCCCCAGCCCACCTATGTGGAACGAAACCATTTCGAAAGCTGATGAAGTTCAACTATGGAGACTGCTCTGGGCCCTCCCCCTTCTCTCTGTCTCTCTGTCTATCAAAAACAATAAAATAAATCTTTAAAAATATTAGAGAATTTTATGATATATATGAAACAACTAGAAAATTTCTCACTGACTGGGTATGTATTTGCTAATATTAAGTAATTTCTGTACTGTCAATTTTGTTTTAGGTATGATAATTATACTGTGGTTATGTTTAACCAAAAAAGACAAAAAACAAAACAGGTTCTTATCTTTTAACAATTCACATGATAAAATATTAATAGATGAAATAAAAATAAAATTGGGAGTACTCTGTATGTAGTAGATGTATATAAATAAAGAAGGCAATTATCTGTGCAGGTTTTTTTAAAGATTTATTTTATTGTTTGAGAGAAGGTGAGAGAGACAGAGAATAAGAAAGTAGGAGGGAGGGTCCAAAGCAGTATCCATAGTTGTACATCATTAGTTGTAACATGATTTCATTCCACACAGATGGATGTGGGGGCACTCAGGGCGAGAATCGAACTGGGCTTCCTGCAAAGGAGGTGAGAACCTTCATGGCTAAGGCATCCTGGCAGTTAACCAGCTGCAGCACAATTCAGCATATGAGTTTGCAGCAGCCAAGGCCAGGAACCGAAACACGGACCTCGTGATTGTGAGACAAGTGCTCAACTGTTGAACTATCCCAGCAACTTCTGTGTTCTATCTGTTTTAACAAGAGAAAGGTAGAGTAATAGGATGATGCCTTGATGAACTTTCATCTACTCTTATGAAAGGCCACGGCAATAAGGATGAGCAAAGAAAACAGAATATCTTGTTAAGAAATAGGAGGAATATCAGAGATGTGTTGTCACGAAAGCCAAAAAAAGAGAGGTTTCAAGAAGAAAATAATTCACATAAAGTATTTAATACATCACTTGGAGTATGATAAATGCTGAATAAATACTGTAATTCACTTACGTGTAAGATACTAGCCCCAAAATCAGTTACCTGTCAAACCACAGTGTACAATTTAAAACTTATGAATATTTATTTCTACAATTTTACATTTAATATTTTCAGACTGAGGTTGACTGTGGGGTAACTGAAACCGCATAAAGCAAAACCATGGCTAAGGGGGCACTACTGTATAACTGAAGAAAATGGGTAAGGGAGTATAAAATGTGCCATCCGAGTCCTTGGCAAACTTCATGTTTTATTGAAATTGTTCGTCTTTACAATTTGTCTCACTTCTATTTTGATTTATTTTGTAAACATTTCAAACCGAAGTGGCTCATAAGTCTTATAGGCCAGCTGCACATTTCACTCTACTTTTCTCTTCTGAATGAGATTGCTGCAAGAGTTGAAACAAATGTCTGAGAGGTAATAATCCAAAGCTTTCTTGGACTCCTAAAGATGTCCAATATCCTGACTTCTCTGACAGCAATTGCATGTTTTACTCACTTTGTGGGTCTCCACCAGCACATTCCACGAAAAGAAATAGAGAGGCCTTCTGGGGCTAGGCTGAACTGCACAGTCAGCCAATTAACAAAGATATGCTTTACATTCTTCAGTTACTGAAACTGAAAACTCATTTTTTTGAAAGCAGATAAAAGCAGAGCAGATTCCTATAGTATACAAAACATTAAAATAAATGCCTGAACATCATTTTCCCATTTTTCTTTACGTATATGAGGGCTGTCCAGAAAGTATCTAGCCTCAAACCGTTCTTGTTATATTGACAATGGCTGAATTTTTTCCAGACAACCCTTGTATTTTATTTTTTAAATATTGTAAAATTAATAGACACGAGTAATGAATAGTTTTCAAATAAAAGAACAAATTGTTCTTTTTGTTCTCAAAGTCACATTTTATCAGAAGTGGAAACTGTTCAGGAATGACTTTTAAGTCATGTAGTTATGTTAGTTCTCTACAGCTTTGAGTTTTGTCTCCTGCAGGGTCAGCCTGGCCAAAGGGGAAAGCAGTAAGAAGAGATCTTCAGCTGGCCTGGCCCCAGGTGTGGTGGCTGAGAGCAAAAAGGATTCTGAGAGTAGGTCAGAACAAAGGTGTTGGGAACAGGCTTTCAGGAGTGAATGTGACTCCCAAGTCACCATCAGAGAAGGTCAGTGAATAGGAATCTTGTAAGAGACAGATGATGAAAGTGGAGTCCAGTCAAGTCGCCAGACATGGGGATTGAGTTCAGGAAATAAAGAAGCAAAAAGCAGATAGACAGGAATAGATGTCACACCTGGACTCGGTGAGCAAAACCTGAGTAACTTGTTCAGGTTTTAACCCAGGTGAAGTTGAACAAGATTGTTCACTTATAGCTGTTCTTTATAAAGCTGTGTGCACTCTGTAGCCAACACTCGCCACTCCCACACTGTAAGGAGTTGGCAGTAAGAGCAAGTGAAGAGAGAGTTGGATGTCAGCCCTCAATAGCCCCACCCCTCCTCAGTCAGCGAACAACTTATACAAGTATGCCTGGTGGTAAGAAGAAACTGCCCTGATTTTCAACAAAAAGCTACTCTCACAATGTGCCTATTGAGTCTAATTTTTAAGCATATTTCTTCACTGGTGGGAATAATGTTTTTTTTCTAAAAATCACATGAGATTGGCATAAGAAGATAAACTGCCAAGGAAAGTTGAAAAGAAAGTGCATTGTTCCATTCAGTAAGTCAGAGTTACAGGCAAACACTTTATAGTTGCTGCACCGTAGGAATACCGCTCTGTAGACATACCATGAGTAAGTGGAAAAAACCCAAAGCTGGGAATTAGCCCAGAAGGCAGACAACTAAGCTGACCTCTGAGCTGTAGAATGAGCAAATTTGGCAGCCACGCAGTAACCAGTGACATTCCGCCCATGGGACACTCTAATACTCAAGTGCTATCTGTCAAGAGAGAGCAAGAGGGAATCTGCTCTCGAACAGAAAAGATACGTTTTAGAAGAGAAACGTTCAAAGCGGGGATGGAAAGAAGAGTATACAGGTAGTGACACTATAATTCACGGCTTCCTCATAATATGGCTTTTATTTATTTCTCCTGACTTTATTCATTCAACAAATATTTATTGAGAGTCTACTGAGGTGGGTGCTGATGAGGTAGTGATCAAAACACATAGGGTCCCTCCTCTCACATGCCTTTCAGCAGGAAGAAGACAACTGCTTGCACAATATTAATGTGACATGGTAGCCATAATCACACTTCAAAAACAGGGATCTGGTGCTATGAAAGCATAAAAGAGGAGACTGGACCTAGAAAGGGTACTCAGCTCAGATTTTAGGCCAGGACTGGAATTTGAAGGAAAGGCAGGTGAAGAGCAGTGAAAGGAGAGGTTCCAGAGAGAGAGCAAAGGAAAAATTCCCATCTGTATCTTTCAACATTGCAGTTCTTTTTTTTTATTTTTATTGTTTTTGACAGAGAGAGAGAGAGAGAGAGAGATACAGAGACAGAGAGAGAACTGAACTGGGGGCACTCACCAGTTTAGCACATGGGTCCGCACGGGCCGGGGTCAGGACTCGATCCTGGGTCCCCGGTGCTGCAATGTGAGCGCTTAACCCACTGAGCCATCCCGGCTTCCCCAACATTGTAGTTCTTTTTTTTTGGCTT
>PVKE010032856.1:0-18245 GCA_004027555.1 Craseonycteris thonglongyai
AAAAAAAAAAAATTAAAAAAAGAAAAAAGAACACAGAGCAGCATTCTAGGCATCAAAAAGCAAGAGAGATGTTGATCATCTGGAATAGTTCAAAAACACAATTATTAGAACAATAAACATATGCACAGACACCAGTGAGAAATAGTTGGTAGAATTGAGGATGGTGTCCTAGAAAAAATACTAAGAAGAAGGTGACTTTCTAATAAGTACAGTCTGCAAAAAGGACCATGTGTAATTTAATTGAAGACACCAGAACTAGTACACAGAAGAAACAATGGGTAAATTTTAGATCCTTATCATTGGTTATGCCTGGATGATTATGCTGTTACCACGACTCCATACTTAAAAATAGTCTTTTATGTGATCCTGAAACACACACTGAACATATACAGTTCTTAAGTTAACATACATCATTCTGCCTCAGTTTTTTCAGATGATTTTTGCAAGAACTGAGTTACTACAAATGAAGTTCTTATGAAAGGGCCTGACAAATGAGGGCTGTCCAGAAAGTATCCAGCCATGTAGCCATTCTTATTATTTTGACAATGGCTGAATTTTTTCCAGACAGCTTTCATATAGTAAATTCTCAATAAATGTTATTTATTCTTCCTCCAGCTTCTCTTCCTCATTGTATATTATTATTATTATTATTATTATTATTATTATTATTTAACCCCTTGATATATGAATTAAAGTTCTATGTGAGCAAAAAATATTATTTCTTTTTCAGCTTAATCTTTTCAGATGCAATACCCCATGTTGGATTCACATAACTTGTAAACTTTGATTACAGATATGGCACGTTTGGTAGCTATAAATTGCACATAGTCCAGCCGTCCTTTGAATTTCATCACTGACTTGTCTAGAAATACATCTTCATCCAGAATGTGTAATTGTTCAAACTTTATTCAAATAATCAATTATACTTTGCACTTTTCTGTCCTTTCTACACACAGTTTCATTATCCACAAAGTGAAGAAAATGTGATATAGCCAAGAATCATTTGTGAGACATCGTTTTTGAAAGTATCAGTGTCTCTAATATTGTTCTTTTTGACCAGTACACATTTATTTTATGTTTTTGTCCTTGCAACATTATAATACATAATGAAAGGTATGCTTTCATTTCATCGCTTGTTACTGAAAACCACTCCTCGTCCTTTTTTGAATTCTGGTCCCTTATCTTTTGACTTGTGTATCTATTTATTTCTATAGTTACCATTTCAGAAAAAAAGAAATCATTCAGAAAAAAAGAAATCATCACTTAACACTTGCTTCAAAACACAAAAAGGTATAGGACTTATTCCTAGTCTCCACAAAACAAAGAATTTAGAGCAACAATTTGGGTGAGTGGTTATATATGTGGAATATCTTAGTTTTCTTTCCAATTCCATTCTTCATCTCCTGAATCACAATCATCACTGCTTCATACAGATATAGGTCTTGCACATTTATAAACATTATGTTGGATAGGGCTACCTTCATTTGAATTTGAGTTTGCTGTTAAACAGTCAGCTGTACAAATTTGTTGACTATTAGTCTCACTGTTTTCACTCAAACATCCCATTTGGCTTTCACTGTCGTTTCAGTACAAATTCAAAACAGACATCTTTTTTTTTTTTAAGATTTATTTATTGTTTTTGACAGAGAGAGAGATACAAAGACAGAGACAGAGAGAAGGGAGAGGGCCCAGAGCAGTCTCCATAGTTGCACATCATTTGTTTTTCCACATAGTTTCATTCCACAGGTGGGCTTGGGGCTGCACAGGGCAGGAACTGGGCCGGGGTTTCACCCCAGTGAGAACAGGACTGGGGGCACTCCCCAGTTCAGCATATGGGTCTGCACAGGCCGGGGCAGGGATTCAATTCTTGGTCGCCAGGGCTGCAAAGTGAGCGCCTCACCCACTGAACCATCCCGGCTTCCCCAAAACAGAAATCTTAAAGGGATTATTTATACAGTTCACACTTTGACACTGAATATACATAATTATTTCTTGATAATATTTGCATTGTAACTGTACTTAAAGCGAACTAAATCTGTACACGTCTCAAAGAGACGTCAATGTTTACAATGACTTAAGAAACACAATGTATCTAAGACATCTTTTTATGTTAAGAGGTTAAGTTCCCTGTTTTAAACTTTTGATAGCCCTCTAATAAGATAGATGACCAAATTCCATAGCCATCATCCTCGATACATGACTCTGACTCTCTTTCTCAAGCAGTCTCACAAATAGTTTACATCATCAGGTGGATCACTCACAAAGAATCCCTGACACCTCATCATCCTTCAATCAGAAGTCAAATGCCACCTCAGTCCCTCCAAGACCATCCAGCCTAAGTAATTTATGTCATCATATTCTCTATTCCAGACATGGTTTCTTTCACTTAGACTTATTTGAAATTACTATATAAATATGTTTGTCTACTTGGTTAGGAATTGATTATCTTTATTCATTCTGTTTTGTTTTTGTCTTCATTACTGTAAGCTAGATATGGAAAAGAAAATGTTCTTAATTATATTCCCAATTCCTTATTCAGGACTGGCTCATAGCAGACATTCAACAAATAGTTGTGGGATTTAAAATGACTATTGATATGCATAGTTAAGCACAACCTGAACTATTTGTCAAGGATACCTAAGACACAAATGTGGCAGGGGAGTGGGGATTTGAGTTCTCTGTTCCCCAACTCTATTCTTTTGCTTCAGTGCATTCTCGAATCACCCCCACTAAATTGTAGTACCACAGACTGTGTCGGAAAGATCACATAGAAATTTGCATCACCCCAACTCAGCCAACCTATTGCTCACTGCCCCAAACACATTTCCCATTTGCCGATTGCAGGACTCATCTGTTCTCTGTGCCATTTAGTTACTGAGCTTTTCTTGGCCCGGCATGCCACCCAGGGCCAGCCGAGGCATTACGCTGACTGTCTGGCCTTCATTAGCTGTGTCTATTCCATTCCCCAGAAAACACCCCCAGGCCATAAAACGCATCTGAGTGTTGTTTTTATTAGGTCATCTGATCGAGCAGATGCTGATGGCTCTAGAAAAGGAGTGTTTCCTTCTGCCAGCTTTAATTTGTTCTGTTTAAGTTGCAGGCTGGGCTCATCATTAGTGCTATTTTTGGTTTTAACATGACATTTCACACCACATAGTTATTTTTATATTATGATGCAGGGCAATTTTTGAGACACCTGGTAACTCTTCTTTAACATGTCACTGGATTCAGAGATTCCATAGACACAAAACTGATGTCCCTCAGACCTGTGCCATGTCACTCTGTCCTCCCTAAATCTTTTCCAAATGGGGACTGCCTCCCACATGTTATCGTTGAGTCACCAACAGGCCTTCCTCCTCAAATGATTCTCCAATTGCAAAACAAGTTGCCTGGGTTTTTTGTTTGTTTGTCTTTTGTTTTTTTAATGCCAAGAGGTCTCTCTAACCACAGAATCATACAATTCCTAGGCAAAAAGGGAAAGAAGACAATTTTTTTTATTGTAATACCCTTATGAGGCTTAAAGTCCTTCTAATATTTTCTAAATATGGGTGCCAATCTGACCATGAAACTTTTAAGGCTGTTTATTTGGGTGGGAGTAGGGGAAGTCAGAGAGTAGGAGAGAGGTGTAAAGGTGAAGGCACTCAATTATCAGAATTTCCTTTTTGTATACCGAGACAATAATGTCCCTCCCTTAAACCTCCACTTTACAGCTATTGCCTGGCATCTGAGAATATCCACATCATTGTCCTTCAAAGAATGATAAAACGCTACCCTCACCCCACATCCTGTTCACCTCTCTTCCTACTCATTTCCTAGTTATTTTCTCCTCAAAGATGGTGATCAGACTACTGATAGCTCCGTATAGATATGAAAAATACTATTTATGAGTGAGAGAGGTCTTTCCAGTGAAGCAGTAACTATAGCTCAGGACACCATGTCACTGAAAATAATGATGATTAGTTGGAAGAAGCTGTGGAATTCTTTCTTGTATGGGCAGGATTTAAGGAGATACGACCACCCTCCCCTCATCCTCAGCTGTCCTGGCCTACTTCTAGAAAGCACATAATGACAGTGCGAGGCACGTGTCTCAGTTTTCACTCCATTTCCCTTCTCTGGAGCTCATCAGCCACAGGCAGGAGGTGGCAGACTTTCCAAGGGATGCCAAGAAAGCATAAAGGAGAGGAGAAAAAGAGCCACTCCCCAAAGCCCTCCCATTACATCCTTGCCGGGAGAGAGGGTCCGCTGGCTTTTTTTAAGAGGATAAACTATTTCACGGGATTTAGGTCTTCACGGAGCTGCATTCATTATTTCAGGCCACTCGGTCTTACATTGCATTAGCACTTTGTTCATTGGTATCCTTGTGGCTTGGAAAAGTCATATAAATCCAGTGAAATCTGTGTGCAGTCACCTCACCCAAGTTAAAAAAAAAAAAAAAATTTCAATGCAGTGTGGCTCAAAGCCCCGGAGGATCGATAGCAGTTATCTGGGCAGAGATTTCATTGTATTTATATTACACACCTTGCCTCATTCAAGCTGTTGCCTGGTTTTCTTGATCTGACATGCAGGACAGAGGACAAAGCCAAGGTCAAAAACCAGGAAGTAAGCTGCAAGCCAGAGCTTTTTGTATCCCTGCAACTGGTCCACCTGAACCTCAGGAAGGCTCGCAGATAGATGGTTCTGAGTCACTGACTCTATCCCAGTACTACTTAGCAAGTGAAAATACTATTTTTATCAAGGTTGTGTGGCAGCCCATCTAGCAAGAAGCATGCTCACTTATATGACATGGCCTTTCTTTTATTATTTTCATCTGCAATATGACTTCCCATAATCAGGTCAGATCAATTCATATTAGTTCTCAATTTCAGGCCCAAACTCTTGTGGGATATGATTGGCAATAATAGCAGGGAGAAGAATAATAATTGAAAACAAAAAAAGTGAAAGAAGCAACTTTAGTAAAACAGACTCAATGCTTTAAATCCTATACATGAAAATGGCTAGTAATAAAATATAAGGGTCAAAGAGGCAGATTGGAAGAGAAGAGCTAAGTTTTGATATGTAAGTTCATGGGAGAAATCAGCCTCCTATTAGTAGAATCTTTAATAATATTAAGATTATTAAACTTTATTGTTTAATAATGATCATTCTTCTCCCGCTGCTGCTGTCTTTTTGCCATGATACAAAAGATGGTTAAATGTCTGTTTCAATAAACAGAGAAGATTCACGGTAACAGTTAAGGAAGGACAGGATTTGTTTTTATTTTACTTCAAAAATCTCATTTTCTCACATCTGTCTCTGCTCTAGGACCTGCAATGACTTCTATTCACTGTGACTGTGTTCTCCAATACAGTAGTCACAAGGCGTGTGTGGCTAATGAGCACTAGAAATATAGTTAGTGAGATGGGAACTGAATTTAGCATCTGAATCTAGATGAACTCTAAGTATAAAAAACACACTGGCTCTCGAAGACTTAATTTAAAAACTAATATAAATAGCATACTAACAATGTCATGTATGTAGATCACAGTTGAAATAATATACTGGATACATTATATTAAAAATATACTATTAAAATGACTTTACCTATATCTTTTGCTTTCTAAATGTAGCTATTATACTAAAAACACTGAAAATTATATATAGGGCTTGCATTCTTTTCTATTATATGACGCTGCTATTCAGCCACAGTTCTGAACATTCATCCAACCTTTTAAAGTTCTCTAAGACTAGGTGAACACTTAAGCTATCACCCCTTCATTTATTCATAAAACACTAAAACAAACATCTACTCTATTTTAGAACCTGGGGCACTTCCTGAAATTCAGATATGTGGAGGCTAGAAGTACAGATTTTGGAGCTATCTGCTTATATAATCAAAATCATGACAATGACTCACAGTACCCAGAAAAAGCAAATAAAAAATAAAGAAGAAAAATTACGATTTAAAATCCTAGAAAATAATATAATATGATATTAATGACAATAGAAGTGGAAGAGTCTCTAAAGAAAGTGAGAAGGAATGGCGAGACCTTTCAGAAGAGAACAAAGAAAGAACTAAACCAAATCTGGAAGCTAAGATCTTGAAATAATTACAGAAAATAATCAGTAGGTTTACAGAGTGCAGAATACTCTGTGATCTCTACTAATATTTTGTTTGAAATGCATGGTGATGATGTCACTGAGAAAAAAATGGTATTATTTGGAGAAATTAAAATTTAAAAGCTTGGGAAGCCCGGATGGCTCAGAGGGTTAAGCACTTATTTTGCAGCCCCCGAGACTGAGGATGAAAATTCAGCCCTGGCCTGTGCAGACACATATGCTGAACTGAAATGTGCTTCTCATGTGAGAGACCCCCAGTTCAGTTCTTGCCCCCTAGTTCAGACCCTGGCTTGAGGGAACGTGCCTCTCAGCCCAGTTCCTGCCCTGAGCGGCCCCTGCCCATCTGTGTGGATCAAAACCATGTCAAAAACTGATGACTTACAACCATGAAGACTGCTCTGGGCCATTACCTTCTCTCTGCCTCTCTGGGCCCTTATCTTCTCTCTGTCTTTGTCTCTCTCTGTCTCTGTCTCTGTCTCTGTCTCGCTATCAAAATAAAACAATAAAATAAATCTTTTAGAAAAAGAAGATATCATAACTTCAAAAAAATGTAAAAAACTTAATAGAATGCCGTATTTGTCCATGTATATGACACTTCCATGTATAAAACAACCCCTACTTTTCTAACCCAACATTAAGAAATCAATACAGCAGTTACTCCTGTGTATAAGATGACCCCCAACTTTTGGTTTAACAATTTCAGACAGAAGTTTCATCTTATACATGTAAAAATACAGTACATTCTTTAGTTCAGCCAATGTCTGCAACATACAGAAACTCACAAGCATGATCTTTGTCTAAGATTTTTCTAGTTTAGCTAAGAAGATATAGATGATGACAGAAACAACTATAGTAAGTTGGAGGATGGGATAGGTTCTTACATAAGCGTACAATTAGACAAAGGAGGGACAATACCCCTGGAAACTCAGAGGAAGTGATTTTGAGCAAAAATGGTACAGGCCCTAGAGAGTGAGCATGGCCTCAAAACGTTGAGATGGGGGCACAAAGCTCTTTCAATCCATGGCACACATGGATGCATGTGAATTTGATTTGTAAGTTGACCACAAACACAACAAGGTCTTGAATGTCCTGCAAAGAAATTTGATCATAAGTTGAGTAGAGTATGAGGGATTACCTAACAGGTGAGAAAAACGGAACTTAACACATATTGGAATAATATTAAGTTAATAAGTCTTCCTCCCAGCCACTGCAAACATTCAAGATTCAGAGTCAATTTTTTGAGGGGGAATACAAATAAAAGCAAAAATAAATGTTAGTGTTAATGTGCAAAATCTGTTTCATTTGTGATGTCAAGATAGCTCAGCAGGTTAAACACTTGCCTTGCAACCATGAGGTCTGGGGATCAAATCCTGGCCCCAGCCTGTGTAAATACACATGCTGAACTGTGGTGCAACTGGTAACTGCCAGGATGGCGTAGCTGTGAAGGTTCTCACTTCCCATGTTGGAGGCCTCAGATTCAGTCCCTGCCCTGCACAGCCCCACATCCATCTGTGTGAAATGAAATTGTCACAACTAATAGTGTACAACGATGGAGACTTCTCTGGGCCCTCCCTCCTTCTCTCTCTCTCTCTCTCTCTTTCTCTTTCACCTTCTCTCAAACAATAAAAAAAAAAATCTTAAAAATATCTGTTTCACTCAATAAATGTCATTGAAATAAAATGAAAGTTCATCAATAGATACACTTTTGTTAGGAATACAGACCTTTGAGAAAGTCACTTGGAAAATTTGAATATGAAAACTCTCCTAGAAGCCCACTCTCCACACCATGAAGACTGATTACCAACTAGTACAGTGAACATTTGAAGAAAGAAGTAGCCATACTAGAGCCCTTTATGAGGATGCAGAGGCTGTGATTATTAGAATGTGTTCAAAGCACTGGCTGCAGCTAAGATAAACAAGAATTAGAACCTCCACAAATAATTAGGTGAAACTGTTGGTATTCTTATTCTGGGAGATGTTAAATCCAAAGAAAATGGAAGTCTTAACATTGACTCTTTCAGGCAATTTAGCAGTCACCTCAGCCCTAAAAATGGGGCACATGGGGAGATGCATATTTATTGAGCTCCCCCTCACAAGCCTGGCATTTTCAAGTGGGTTAGCTTATTTAATCCTATGAAGATTGGTTAAAGCATTCTGCAGATCACAAAACTGTCAGGATTATAGACGTAGGAAGAATTTGAATCTAATGTTGAAATGGCTCCAAAGTTCTTGTACCAGGAGTATGGCAATATCAATTCATTTCCTTTTCTCTTTCCAATGACAAACTACAGGGAAAGGTGGCCAAGTATATGTACAATTAATTAAGCACTACCTATAAGCCAAGTGTTGGTGCTAATTTCCCTACTATACACAATTTATTTAATCCACACAATAACTTTAATTAATATATAAAATTGGCTGTTTAGCCCATTTTGTCTTCTATCTAATGAATGTTGGGGATGAGGAAGAACATGCTGAAGAATGATTGAGTTCATCAGGAATTTCCTCTGCTTTGTAATGAAATGTAGGATATAAACTAGCGGTGTCTGAAATTTTGGCTTCCCCGGGGCACAATGGAAAGAAAAGAAATGTCTTGAGCCACACATAAAATCCACGGACACTAACAATAACTCATGCTCTTAAAAAAAAATTACAGGGGAAGAAGCCAGGATGGCTCAGTGGGTTGAGCACTCACTTTGCAGTGCCGGGGACCGGGGATTGAATCCCGGCCCCGGCCCATGCGGACCCATATGCTGAACTGGGAGCTCCCCCAGTTCAGTTCTCTCCCTGCCTCTGTCTCTGTATCTCTCTCTCTCTCTCTCTCTCTCTCTGTCAAAAATAAATAAAATTTAAAAAATTACAAAAAAATCTCATCATGTTTTAAGAAAGTTTATGAATTTATGCTGGCCCCATTCAAAGCTGTCCTATGCCACCTGCGACCCACGGGTCACAGGTTGGACAAGCTTGTTGTAGACTCATGCACTTTCAACACTGCTTTTCTACTACTGCTTCACAATAGAACCAGCCAGGGATCTTTCTAAATAGCTCTAATGCTAAGAGCCCACCCTCAGAGATTCTCATTTGTTTGGCCTTAGGTGGGGAGGACATGCTGGTATTATTCAAAAGCCCCCCTATTAGTTGAAGGGTATAACCAGATTATCTTGATAATGTCAGGTTGTTTTTTTTTTCAAAAAGTGAGAGTGGTCAAAATCACGTAATAGAAGGCACATACTTTCCTCATTTAGAAGTACAATGTATTGGCTTCAGAGCTAAGAGACAGTCACTCTGTCTAGGTCACGTCCCAAGGATTTCAGGAAGAACCTCACCACAGTCATAGATGCGCAGAGCCATGGCTGAATGTGCAGCCTCTGCAGTATGTCCACCACACAGGTCATAGCCTCTTCAAAGCCTGACAAGTCTGAGTGGAGCAAACCCTTCATTGTCATTTTTCTTAAAGCTAGAGACGGCGGGCTCACACAAATAAGGAAAAATGGATGCCTGGGACCTTTCTCAGCTATGAGAAGTTGAGTATCTTGGGAAAGAGGAGAAAAACTGGTGTTAAATAAGAGTGGATGGAGGAAATGATGGGAGGGGGCTAGGGAGTTAGAGGATGGGCAGTGGTCTGGAGGGATAACCGCCATATGTTTTAAAACATGACATACATACTCTATCCTCTATCTGTTTGGGATGATAAAGGGGATACATTAAATTCAAAAGGCCCCAGATGTTCCTCCCTCCTCCAATTTTACTTTTACTTATTTGGGCATATTCCAAGTATTTTCAGTAAAAGCGCATAGAAGACTCTATTGGAGAATAATGTATCTTTGATGTGGGGTGAAGTTCATGAAAGTGCTCTGAAGGGTCCTGGTGAATATCCTGATCATGGGGTTGGACTTCATCTGTCTCTTCCCACCTGTGGATGTCAAGGTGAGGCAAAAGCTCCCTGGTCCTCCCTGATCCTCCCTGAAGAGCACATCAGTGCCATAGCTGCAGTGTCCTCACCAAGGAGGCTCAGGACATCTAAACAGTTGGCCCAGGTTTCACCCTCAGTGGCTGAACCAGTTTTCAAACTTGTGTCAGCCTTAAATCTGCCATCATTTTAGGACCATGCTACAGTCTCTTTTCTTTTTTCTTCTATCATTTTCTTTTGAGGCAAGAGAGAGAGCAGGCACTGTTCGCTACAGTATTTCTCCTTTTTGTCTAAAACTTCTTTCTTTAGGTGCACACAAAATAAAATACTGGGGTAAGAAAGACAGTAGCTCCTATATAGGGCGGTATCCCCAATAGTAAGCTTGTCCAACCCACGGTCTGCAGGCCACATGTGGCCTAGGATGATGGCTTTGAATGTGGCCCAACATAAATTCGTAAAGTTTCTTAAAACATTATAAAATACTTCTGTGATTATTTTTAGCTCATCAGCTATTGTTAGTGTTAGTGCATTTTATGTGTGGCCCAAGACAATTCTTCTTTTTCCAATGTGGCCCAGGGAAGCGAAAAGATTGGACACCCATGCCCTACAGTATTATTTTCTGAATTTAAAAAACCACCACCAACAACATGTTTGCTTTCTGTTGCCTTGTTGCAACCAAAGCATTTCATTCCAGAGATCACTGAGTTGTTTGTTTGTTTGTTTTATGTTTCCCTTCACATTTCTGTGGCTCTTTATGCTCTGGAGTTGTGGTTCTCAAATGTGAGCAGGTTTACGAGTAACCAAGAAGGCTTGAGAAAACAGGTTCTTAAGCCCCACCCTGGAATGTCCGATTCAAGTAGTCAGTTAGGGCCTGAGAACGATGCATTTCCAAAGACTTCCCCAGTGGTGCGTGCTACTGCTGCTTCTTAATGACCAGCTCTGAGAACTGCTGCTCTGGGACTCATTAGTGGTTCTTAAAATTGGTCGAACTTTGGCACCACCTGGTGATGTTAAAAAATATCAGCTCCTGGACACCAGTCAGGCCAGGTGAATCCTAATTTGTGTGCTAAATGATTCCTGGGTCCTTTCCCACTTTTTCACTGTCTGAGGTTCTCAGAAGAATAACAATAATTAGAGTCCAGTCATGCTTGCAATCAGTTATATTACGATTTCATTTTCAATTTTAATTTTCCTGGCATTTATACATTTAATGATGCCATCAAGTGGATAGTACTTTTGCTAATGCTCGGAGTTTTGATGGCATTTTCATACCATGATAGAAGAAGGTCTTTGGAATTAAGGAGGCTTGGATGTAATTCCCAGATCTTTCATTTGCTTATATGTGAACTAAAGATATCATAATTATTCACCTCTATTATGATTTCATGTTCTTTTCTAAAAGTGTCTATCTAAGCAGCACCTAAATTTATTATTGTTTAAGATGCCCCAACAATTGTGTTATTCTTTATTCATGTGTTCCATAATGTTACTTAGAATGTTGTTTTTCTGACACTTAGAAATATTTCATACTGTAATTCTTATGGCATATCAGATCTTAGAATTAGGGACTCTGTTGTTTGTGAAATGTGAAATAGGATTATTTTTTACAAAGTCAAGGTATCATTAATTGTCATGTAACAATGATGAAAGAATGCAGTTCACAAGGCCTTTATTATTAGCCTTCATTGCTGTGTTCATGATTTCAACAAAAGTGGGATACGAGGAGGAAAAAGTATTTGAGTGAGAATTGCACAGCCAGACCAGCTTTGAGCAAGTAAGCCAATACTCTCATCCCTTAACGTTGGAGGGAAGAGTGCGTGTGGAAGGCTCCATGACAGGGTCAGATGCAGGGAGGCTCCACGTGGCGTGTACTCGCCCTGCTGCTAGTCCAGAGCGAAAGCAGCGAGCAGCTCATGCTCCTTTATAAGACAAGCAGCTGTTGCAACTAAAGCATCTACAAGTCACAGTGGACTTCTGGTGGGGAGTGACTCCCCAGGATCACACAAGCCTACTCCCATCATCAGGGAGATAACAGATGACACTGCCAAGTGAGGCTGTGGGGCCAGCAGGTGGCCTGACCTGGTTTGTGCGGAGCGGGCGTTGTCTTTAATGCACAGATGAAGGCTGGGTGTTTACCGCAGCCCTGGAAAGCCCTCTACAAGCTCTGAATGAAGGAAAATGCTGCTTTTGCAGAGAGCATGTCACAAAATTGCCTTAAAATGATTTGGTGAGAGCAGCCTTGATCTGGGGCTCCCCAGGAAGCACAAGGAGGATTCTGACGAAAACTTGCTATGTGCTTTAGATACCTGATCTCACGTAATCCTCACAGCTCCCTACAGTATAAGTTATACACAATTTAAATGCACTGTTTTATTTTCTATGATCATTTTATGCAGCAGAACTTAGAAGCTTCATGAGGGAGACTAATTTGTATAGATTTACACAGCTAGTGAGGGGTAAACTGGGGGCTTGAATCCAAGAGTCTCTGATGGCACAGGGTTTTTCTTACCCACTTTATCAGTGTTCAGCAAACTTTTGTCATTTGAATATTATGCATACTATAATTGAATTATGTAATCCACCCCCCAATTTTTAGCTTAAATGCATTTTGTCTCATCCTATGAAAACCTATACTTTAACTATTTGTTGCTTTAATTATATTTCCCCCCGTAAAACACAGTAAAGTAAAAATAAAAAATCATAAAGATCATCTGTTATTTATTTCACTTCTAAATTAAAATTATTCTACATTAGGGAAACATATTGACACAGCATGCAGCATCTCAAAGAATTTACAGTTTTTTGCCACTGCCGCTCAATCTCCCTTTTCGCCCTTCCTATCTCCATTCCATTCTTCCTCCTATCTTCCTATACTCCTCAGGAATCCAGCTCTGTCAGATTTGGCTTTATTACGCCTCCCACTATCTCCAAGCACATTTCTCAGCTACCTCTCCAAATGCTTGGTTGCAAATTAGGTCACCACCTCCTTAGATCTGTACTTCATAGCCTCCAGTTTCCCTAGAATCTCTTTAAAGAGATAAAATGGAGACGTGGAGAGAAACAAGTCATACATGAGAACAATAAAAATAGATAAAATTATAGAGCCTTTATTATGTCTTCTAAGTGCTTAACACATTTTAACTATCATATTTTCTGGCGTATAAGACGACCCCCTAATTTTACAGTTAAAACATAGGTGTAGGCCTATATTCGCTGTATAAGACTACAGCCTCGGAAGTGGGGGGTCGTCTTATACAGCGAATATAGGCCTACACCTATGTTTTAACTGTAAAATTAGGGGGTCATCTTATACGCCCGGTCGTCTTATACGCCGGAAAATATGGTACTTATAAACCTTACTATACCTTTATGCAACAATAACAGTGATATCTGATTGTCTAGGTGAGGCAATGGAAAACTGAGGGAGGTTGCTTTTTGCCACAGGTGACCAGCATTCAAGTTGCAAAACCAGGTTGTGGAACCAGACAATCACTCCACAGCTCAGACTTTTAACCACTTTCCTCTAAATTTGGTGATTTTTAAAAAGTTCTCCTTGAATTCTTTATAGTTTTCTTTTTTTTCTTTTCTCTTAAGTTCTTTAGGTTTTTCTTGAAAGCTCTCCAAAATGCCCAAGAAAGAACCCTCACCTTTTTGTGAAACTTGTTGCTTTTATTCCTGAAAGGAGAATTCATGAATGCCCCAAACATATGTCAAATGTCCATTCTGAGACCCTACCAAGGTCTCTAACCTTACAAAGAACATTCATTGCCGAATATAGTATAGAGCAAGGTGCGTATCCTTAAATCCCTTCAAAGATCAAGTCAGAGACTACAAAGTCTTTGAAGCATTTACTTTTCTCTCAGACAGATGTTGCTTCCTCAAATTTGAAATCACCCATAGCCGCTTCCTTTGGTCAGATCCCTATTCCATGAATCTTGGATCCAGAAACATCAGTGTCAGTGACAGCACAGTCCATCAAAACAATCTAGCCCTTCATTAGGAAGTTCAGAATTATTTAAAAAGATTAAATTTATAAATCCAGTGACACTATGTTGCCTCTTTTCTACACTCCCTAAGTGTAGAAAATACACTTAGGGACACTCCTATAGCAAGAGTGTCCGATCTTTTGGCTTTCCTGGGCCACACTGGAAGAAGAATTATTATGGGTCACACATAAAATACACTAACACTAATGATAGATGATGAGCTAAAAAAGAAAAAATCACAAAAAAACTCATAAAGTTTTAAGAAGTTTACAAAGTTACACTGGGTCACATTCAAAGCTGACCTAGGTGACATGTAGCCTGTGAGCCACAAGTTGGACAAGCTTGCATTATAACGTCCTTCTGTCTGTTCATCTCTTACTCTTTCTTCTGTACCCTAATTTCTGTTATAAGATTCAGTTCAGCCATTTTCCTTTTTTATCTCCCATCCTCTAACAGGGGTCTCCAAACTTTTCAGCCTGCGGGCCGCATTAACTATCAAACAGCAGTTTGGGGGCCGACTACACACTCGAGGTCCAAATTAAAAAAAATCAAAACATAGATGTTGTTTTTAATTATTTATTTAATATTATTTTATTCAAATAAAAAGGTCTCCATGGGCTGGATGAGAGGGTATCATGGGCCAGATGTGGCCCGCGGGCCGCAGTTTGGAGACCCCTGCTCTAAACAAACTTTTTCTTCATTCTCCTATTCTTCCTCATTCATTCCTCAGAAGGATATCTGGGAGAGAGAGGGAAAGAGCCAAAGTCAACTGTGAGGACAATGACCATATTCTCTTACATAGGTTTGAAGAAGTGTTGAGAAATGATCATTTTCATATTAATAAGTTTGTTAAGTGTATAATTGAGGTATTTATCTTTTTGCCTCATGCTAATCTGCCTTGTGTTCTATGAGCTCTTGAGGACTTCATTTTAACCATACCTCTAGGCCTGTCAACATTTGACCTGGGAAAGATAATCATTTTTTCTCCAATTCTTCACTCTCATTTTAGAGACCTGCCCTGTCTTTTTAAGGTGACCCTCCCAACCCTCTCAACCCATAAGTGGAGGGTCACATGACTCTGTCTCAGTCCAGCACTGATTGGGTCAGAGGCAAACCTCCATCCCAAGGAAGACCCACTACATTCTTTCTTTTATGGACTGGGGCAATCACATTTGTTCATGTGTTTGCAGAAGCAAAGAAAAGCAGAGGTCACTGATAATGGAAAGAGATGAGAGAAAAAAAAAGAGAGAGACAGAGAGAGAATCAGAATAAGAGATTATCGTGTCTTCAGAAGAGCACGGCTTCCTTCAATCCAATAGCATTTTGCTCCTGTCTCCAGGCTCAAGGAAGGCCCGCTGACTCCTCTAGGCTGGGTATCAGGGAAGCCTCCATATTTTGTTTAAGCTACTCTGGAAGATTATTCAAAGCAATTTCTGAAAGAAATGGCTCTAGACAGGGATATAACAAACCTGTAGGTTTGACTCACATAAATTTTTATCCCTGAAGAATCATGTTAGAAAAATATACCATTTTATCAAAGACTGCTTTGATATATTGGCAGTAGGCTTTGTGAAATATTTAGACTCATATGTTAGCAAGTCTCAAACGAAAACTAAATTGGACTCCTCAGTAATTCAACGCCCAGAGTTTGATACCTCCATCCATAAAATGACAAAATTGGATAAATGGGCCAGAATTTGAGAAGTGGGGACATGTTTTTGATTGTGCACTTTGGATACAGACAATGCTAGGTACAAATTCCATCTCTATCACTTCCTAGCTGAGATTCTGTGCAAGTTGTTTAATGGCACTAAGTTGGGGGTTTCTTTTTTGGTAAAACTAACATAACAGCATTTATCTTTCAGATGAGTATTATGAAGAAGAAGGAAAAAAGGAGAAGAAAGGGAAAAAGAGGACAGGGAAAAGGTTGAGGTGGTAAGAAGAAATGAGAAAGGTTCCATTTGAACTGGAAGTTCACTCTAAAGCCCTTACAAACTGATGTGTGTTCATAAAGGCATTTAATCTATACAACTTGAAGGAGAGGGTCTAAGTCATGATCTTCGCCATTTGGTTTCTCCACATAGTTCTAAGTATTACTTTTATTTCTCCACTTATTATTTTTTACATATAAATTTCTTGGGGTTTTTTTTCAATAATCTTTTTTTACCTCTAGTGATATAGAAATATCATTCATAGTTATGGCTGATCAGGCCTCCCTGACCCTATTTAAATATTATGAATGCTCTCTCTTTTATTTCAAACATAAAAAATAAATACCTAAATCATTGATATGTTCTAGGGAGATTGTGTTAATTCAGACATTCTATTATTCAACAAATTTATTAAACATCTACTGACTGGTTTGTAATTTCATCTCCTATTTAATATATTTCCTCTAGTATTTCTAGGTAATAGGAGCCCCTAGAAAGTCTAGATTTTTGTTTTATTCATGTATTCCATACATGATTATGTGTTTTATACAACAGATATGTCAAGGTCACATTAGGATCTGAAAATCGCTAGAGAAAGATTATGTATTAATTTAACACAGTAAGAATTCAGACCCAATGCCTGATATTTCTGTGTGTAACTTATCTTCAGCCCTATTGTTACACTGAAACATTATACTAACTTCTTCCATTTCATTTCTTTCTATTCCTTGTTAGAGGAAAATTATTTAGCCTTCAGTTTTTATTTATATAAAAATTTTAAATGGTTTGAATTTGTAAATCTCAGTTTACATTCTAACTCTTACAATCATTAACAAGATCTGACATCAGATTCTAAGTCTGGGAAAGTCATTTTGGCACAAGCAGACAAAATGGAGATAACTGCTTTGGAAAGAAATGAGAGAGAGAAACATTAAATCAGAAAGAAAAGAATAATGTAATCTAAACCATATACTCATATTAGAATCCTTTTAACCCTGTTTTTTCAGTTTTTTAAATCTATATAATAGTACTAATAACACTTATCTCATGGTATTGACCTTGATTGATACTACATATGTGAAAGACTAGAAAATTAAAGGTATGAATCATTAAAATAATTATGGTAATGTAAATTTTCTTTTTATTCTCATTAATAATATTATTACAATCGTTTGCTGCTAATAATAGATTATGCGGATTATTTATAGTTGTCCTGTTTCATTTTTATGGTAAGTCCATAGTTATCACAATGAGTTAAAAATATTATTAAGATTTATATAACCTTTAGAATGTTCCAGGGAATTTCTATTGCCTTTTTCCTCCTTCTCTTCCTCCTCATTACCATAGAAGTACGATAATAATTTTTATAGTGTGACTTCTAAGGGAAATCATAAATACAGAGAAGACTGAGTTGCTGGGTAATGGGAAATTCAGAATCTTGGCTTATCCACACCTGCACGCCATTGCCAAAGTCCCCTATCACTTTAGACTCTGTGCTTGAAAAG
The DNA here is from genome assembly GCA_004027555.1 of Craseonycteris thonglongyai. Classification (NCBI taxonomy): domain Eukaryota; kingdom Metazoa; phylum Chordata; class Mammalia; order Chiroptera; family Craseonycteridae; genus Craseonycteris; species Craseonycteris thonglongyai. Next base: position 17,429 of record PVKE010032856.1, read on the forward strand.
TGTGATATTGATTGCCATATTGCAGAAGCCAGCCTAGCAGGCTGCATCCTCAGGAGAATTGTTGATTATGGAGGCGCAGGATAGATGACTGACAGCTGGCACCCAGTCCTTTCTTCTGACAAAGCTTTCACTTGTCATTAATTCTCCATCTCCTTTCCTGTTAGCGGCTGCCCGTTTCCAACTGAATGCTCAACTGCCAATCACTTACCAGTTATTTTTAATTAAGACCACTCAGAAATTTCCATCACGTAACTCGAATGGAAAGAAGGGGAATCCTTTTATTCATAATCGAATTTCACGTGTAAATTGCCTTAATCACACTTTTCTGGCGGTCCTGTAACATGCTGCAGGAAAGACGCTCTGTCTCCTGTTCAGTCATGCAGGGACTCCACACTTTACCTCCTGTATCGGCATCCACAAGTATCTGTTTTTATCTGTCTTACTAAATTTACAGTTTATTTCAGTAGCTAGAGATTGACTGTCCCAACCCCTAAATCCCACAGCCCCTGTAGCAGTGGCACCGACTTCACTTGGGTAAGACTCTGGGATGGACTTTCAAGAATCATTTAGGAAGAATGATTGTGGGGTGGGCAATGATGATTCTCTGACAACACATAAGCTCTGCCCATTATAACCTGACAAGTATCAGGGCATGTACTGAGGTTCACACTCAAATTCACTTGAATACAGGAGTTGAAACAAGTCTCAATGTATAGATCATAAAGTAAGTTAAGACTATTTGATGTAGAGGCTTGCTTCTATTTCTTTTCTTTAAAAACAAAATGACACTCTTACAAATACTTGAAGGTTACCCATA
>PVKE010032857.1:0-18244 GCA_004027555.1 Craseonycteris thonglongyai
CGAGGATCGAATCCCGGCTCCGGCCCAGGCAGGACCCACATGCTGAACTGGGGAGTTCCCACAGTTCGGTTCTCTAACTGTCTCTGTCTCTGTCTCTCTCTCTATCTGTCAAAAGTAAAATAGAAATAAATATGCACTGAAGACAAAAAGATAATTTCTCTCTATAAATGTGAAAAGATAAAAAAAAAAAAAAAAAATTAGAAACGAAATTGCCCTGTGACCCAGTATTTTCCCTTCTGAGTATTTTCCCAAAAAACTTGAAAACCTTAATTCACAAAGATATGTGTGCCCCAGTGTTCATCGCAGAACTGTTCACAATGACCAAGTCATGGAAATAACCAAAATGTCCTTTGATACATGATTGTAGAAAGAAGTTGTGGTACATTTACACATTGAAATACTACTCAGTGATAAGAAAAAATGAAATGCATTCATTTGTCACAGCATGGATGAACCTTGAAACCATCATATTAAGCAAAATAAATCAGACTGGAAGAATCAAGAAACATATGACCTCCCTTATAGGTGGAATATAAAACTGAAACTAACAAAGGAACAAAAACTCATGGACACAGTCAATTGTTTAGTGGTTACCTGAAGGGAAAGGGAGAGGTAGGTGGAAGAGTAGGAGCGTTGAGAGTAGGAAGGGGGACATCAAATATATGGAGGTGGAAAGAGAACTGACTTTGGGTGGTGAGCATATAATACAGTGCATAGACAACATAATGTAGAACTGTATACTGAAACCTATACTTTTTTTACCAAACAATGTCACCCTAATAAACTTAACAATTAAAAAAAACATAATAATGGACATAGTTGCAAAAATTCTCAATGGAATATTAGTGAAGCAAATGTAGCTATACATTAAAAAGATCATACACTATGATCAAGAGGGATTCAGTCCTTGTATGCAAGGTTGCTTCAATATTCTCAAATCAAGGTGATACACCACATAAAATAAAAAATAAAAATGATATGGTCATATCAATAGATACAGAAAAAGCATTTGGCACAATCCAACATCTCTTTATGATAAAAACTCTCAGCAAAATAAGAATAGAGGAAACACATATCAATATAATAAAGGCTATATAAGTGATGTATTGCCAGTTACTATTGTACTCAATGGGTGAAAGGTAAAAGCATACTTTTTGAGATCAGGAACAAGACAAGGATGCCCACTTTCACCACTTTTATTCAACATAGTACTGGAAGTCATGGACACAGCAACAATAATAAAAAAAAAAAAGGAATAAAAGGAATCCAAATGGGAAAAAAAGAAAACTGTCATTATTTGCAGATGACATGAGACTATATTTAGAGAACCTGAAAGATTCCATCCAAAAACTATTGGATCTTGTAAATAAATTTAGTAAAATAGCAGGATGCAAAATTAATGTTCAGAAATCAGCTGCATTTTTATATACCAATAACAAATTAGCAGAAAGAAATATTAAGAAAACAATTTTATTTATTAATACAACTGCATCAAAAAAATAAAGCAAAATACCTAAGAATAAATTTAACCAAAGAAGAAGAAAACCTATACTCATAAAATTATAAGACATTAAAGAGAGAAAATATAGAAGATACAAATAAATAGAAACATACACCATGCTCATGGATAGGAAGAATACTATTAAAATGTCCATACTACCAAAAGCAATCTATAGATTCAAGGCAATCCATATCAAAATATCAATGGTATTTTTCAGAAGACTAGAAAAAATAATTCCAAAATTTATATGAAACCATAAAAGACCTAGTATAGCCACAAAATTTTTGAGAAAAAAAGAACAAAGTTGAAGGTCTCACACTCCCGAATATCAAATTATATTACAAGGCCATAGTAATCAAAACAGTGTGATACTGGCATATAAACAGACAGAAAGATCAATGGAACAGCATAAGGGCCCAGAAATAAGCCCATGTCTATATGGTCAGTTATTCTATGACAAAGGAACAAGAATTTATATTGTTGTAAAGACAGTCTATTCAATAAATAGTTGTGGAAAAACTAGACAGATACATACAAAATAATAAAACTGGAACATTTTCTTATATCGTATACAAAAATAAACTCAAAATGGATTAAAGGTTTAAATATAAGACCCCAAAGCATAAAACTCCTAAAAGTAAATATAGGAAGTAAACTTACAGACATTACCCTTAGTAATATTTTTACTGATCTAGCTCCTCAGGCAAGGAAAACAATAGAAAAAAGTAAACAAATGGGACTACATCAAACTAAAAGATCTTCTCAAAGCAAAGGAAACCATCAACAAAACAAAAAGACATGCTGTTGAATGGGATACGAGATTTGCCAGTAACACATCTTATAAGGGGTTAATATCCACAATTTATTTTTTTTTAAAACCACATATCTCAACACCGAAAAAAAAAATTCAATTAAAATATTGACAGAGTACCTAGATAGTATTCCTCCAAAGAGGAAAGACAAATGGCCAATAGACATATGAAAAGATGCTCAATGTCACTAATTATCAGAGAAATACAAATAAAAACCACAGTGAGATATCACTTCATACCTGTCAGAAATAGCCATCATCAATAAACTGAAAGACAACGTGTTGGCAAAGGTTTGGAGGAAAAAAGGGGATGCTGTACACTCTTGGTGGGATTGCAAATTGGTGCAGCCACTGTGGACAACAGTATGGAAGTTCCTCAAAAAATAGAACTACCTTATGAAGCAGCAATTCAACTCCTGGTTATCTACCCACAGAAATTCAAAACATTCATTCAAAACATATATATGCAATCTTACCTTTACTGCAGCATTATTCATAATAGCCAAGATATGGACATAATTGAAATGAACATCAATAGATGACTGGATAAAGAAATTGTGGGATATTTTTGTGTATACAATGAAGTTATATTCTGCCATAAACATACATATATATATTTATTTATTTATATTTATATTTATATATTTATATATATTTATTTATATAAATTTCTACCATATGCAACAACATGGATGGACCTACAGGTTTATGCTAAGTGAAATAAGTCAGTCTGAGAAAGACAAATAACCATATTATCTCACTTGTATGTGGAAGCTAAAGAACACAATACATGAACAATCAAAACAGAAATATCTCATCAATATAGAGAACAAATTGATAGTTGTTAGATGGGAGAAGGGGGGATGGGTGAGAAAGGTGAAAGGATTAGAAAGTACAAATTGGTAGTCACAAAATAGTCATAGGATGTGAAATACAGAATGGGGAATATAGTCAATAATGTTGTAAAAACTATGTATGGTTTCAAATGGGCAATAGACATATGGGAAGAGCAGTTCATGAATTTATAAATGTCTATCAACTGTACTCTACACCTGAAAATAATGTAAAATGATACTGCATGTCAGCTATAATTTAAAAATATATATAGTCACAAGATAAAGGGTACAACATAGGAATATACTCAATGATATTGTAGTAGTTATAATGCGTAGTGTCTGATTGAGTAGTAGACTTGTTGGGATTATTACTTTTTGAGGCATGTAAATGTCTAATTATTATGTTGTTGTGTACACCTGAAACTAATAATAAAATAACATGCTTAACAATCCATATATTTGAATAGTTTGACTGGTACAGAAGGTTTAATAACAATATATATATAATTAATCACTTGCAATTTTAAATAAAACTTAAAATTATTGGGACTTAAAATTTTTCTCTTGTTTAGGTCTTCTGCTCATTTTGTTTTCTGTAATGTAGAATTGTACACCTGGAAACAATGTAATTGTATCAATCAATGTCACCCCAATAAATTTGACAATTAAAAAAATGTTTTTTTCTCCTCCCCAAATGAGTTTTTAGTTCACCAATACCATACAATTTCATAGGAGATCATGGGCTTTTGAGTTGCCTATAATTCATACTTTTTTTTTTTTGCAACTGTTTAAAAAGAAGAAAAATATTTTAAAACACACAGACACAAAAAGAGGCAAATCAATAAAATAGAACACAATTTTCAACAATGTTGCTAGAATAATTGAATGTGCATGTGCAAAGAAAATGAATTTCCACACAGATCTTATCATTTTCACAAAAATCAACTGAAATTGGATCACACACATAGGAGGTCAGGAGAAGGGAAAAGAATTGAATAAATGAAACAGGGGATATTTAGGATAGTAAACATTATTTCATATGATCCTGTAATAATGAAAACAGGTCATTATAAATTTATCAAAATCCATAAAATTGTATAGCACAAAGAATAAACCTTAATTTAAACTGAATGTAGTTAATTATAATGTATTGATACTGGCTCATTAGTCATACCACACTAATACAAAATGCTAATAATGACAAACTATGCCAAAGTTGGTATAGTAGGTAGGGTGAGTATATTGAATTCACTGCATTATATACTCAATTTTCCTGTAAATATAACACTGTATCAAAAACAATAATTATTTTTTAAAGTAAATAGATTGGGAGTTTGGAGCCCAGTAATGTTCTGCAAAAGTGTATGTTTAAGCCATAAAAAACTGAAATTAGACTACTTATTAATTTTTTCTATGTCTTTCACATATGTTTTCTTGGTCTATTTTAAATTTGTCCTGTTCCCAAATAAAGAGGGGCCCAAAATTCACGCAAGATTTGAATTTTGTATCATTTGTGCGGTAAAGTGTTGCCAACAACAAAAAAGACAGTGTGACAGCTGACAGTTCAGGGTTATTAAAAATGGAGGCTACATGAAACAACAATGCGTTTTCATTGTTGAGCAATATTTTTTAAATAATGAAAGTTTGGCAGCTACAGTTTGCAATTTTCATACAAAATCTGGTCGGAATCGTGATTTAACTTCATCAACTGTGAAGAGATAATTAAAAAATTTAGGGAGGCTGGATCAATTAGTGATCTTAAACATTCTGGCTGTCCTTCAACAAGTCGTTCAACACAAAACATCGAAGCAGTTCGTGAGAGTGTTGCAATCAATTCGGCACCGTGGTCAAGAACTGGACATTTTGAGAAGCTCTCTAGAGCGTATTCTCATGAAAGATTTGCATCTTAATGCTTACAAAGTTCAATTGACTCAAGAACTGAAGCCTACTGACCATGCACAGCGAATAGAATTCATTGAATGGATTATGGAACAACAAGTGGATGCTGATTTTTCGAAAAAAATCATCTTCAGCGATGAGGCTCATTTTCATCTTGATGGCTTGGTTAATCAACAAAATTGTCGCATTTGGGGTTCAGAAAATCCACGGGTGATTGTTAAGAAATAAATGCATCCACAACGTGTCACTGTTTGGTGCAGATTTTGGGCTGGAGGCATCATCAGACCATTCTTCTTCGAAAATGCAACAAGAGTGCGTATGTGCCAGCAAAGTTGTTGAGGCCATTTACTCAATATTCTATTCCATACGTAACCCTAAACTGGATAACTTATGAATCAATAAAAAATTTACAATTTTTAATTATAAACCTGTGTTTTTATCAAAATTACTTCTTGCGTGAATTTTGGGACACCCGTTACAATGTATGTTGGTGACTTCTACAATGATTGAATCAACTAATAACTGCCTTTAACCCTAAAGCATTTCAAGGTTGCAAATTTTGCATAGCAAGAAAAATAATTAATGTCTGGATAGGAAAGTCATAAAGTAGTTAGAGCCTTTCATTATACTATTGAGATTAAACAAGAAGTAAAAACCTCACTTACAGGTGGAATGTAAAACTGAAAGGAACAAAGAAACAAAGACTCATGGACACAGTCAATAGTTTAGTGGTTACCTGAGGGTAAGGGGGAAGAGTAAGGGGGAAGGTGGATGGGAGAGATGTGTAGGGGTGAGTAGGGAGGGGGAATCAAACATACCATGATGGAAAGTGAGCTGATTCTGGGTGGTGAGCACAAAATGCAATGTATAGACAATGTAATGTAGAATTGTACACCTGGAAACAATGTAATTGATATCAATTAATGTCACCCCAATACATTTAACAAAAAAAAGTAAAAACCAATGCTCAATTGACAAATTAACAATAATTAAAATAATTTTTATCCTTATAGCCTTTGCTATATAGAGATAAGTTCTGATAATGCTTTGTTTTAATTTGTATTAAATTTATTGGGGTGACAATTCTATAATACATTATCTATACATTGTATTGTGTGTTTACTACCTAAAGTCAGTCTTCCTGCCATCACTATATATCTGACACCTTTTACCCTCTTACTGTCCCCCTCCCCCCTTACCTTCTGGTAACCATTTACTGTCATCTGTGTTGTTGAGTTTTTGTTTGTCTTCTTTGTTGCTTTCATTTTAACAATTCACCTGTAAGTGAAATCAAGATTCTTACCTTATTCTGTCTGACTTATTTCACTTAGCATGATAATCTCAAGAACTATCCATGTTGTCACAAACATCAGTATTTCATCTTTTCTTATGACTGACATTTCATTGTATATTTCAATAATATTCCACTATATATATGTACAATTTCTTATTCATCCAATCACTTATCAAAGAACACTTCAGATGTTTCTATTATATGTCTTGGCCACCATGAATAATGCAGCAATGAATGTACAGAAACATTTATTTTTCTGGATAAAAGTTTTTGGAATTTTTGAGTAGATACCTAGAAGAAGGATGGCTTGGTTGCATAGTAATTGTATTTTTAATTTTCTGAAGAACCTCCATACTGTTTTTCATAGTGTATGTACTAACTTACATTTTCACCAGCAGTGTATGAGGGTTCCTTTTTTTCCACCACCTCTCCAACACTTATTTCTTGTCATATTGATAACAGCCATTCTAACAGGTGTGAGATAGTATCCCAATGTGGTTTTGATTTGCATTTCCCTAATAGTGAAGTTATGCATTATATCACTTATCTATTGGCCATTTATGTGTCTTCTTGGAAAAAGTAGCTGTTCAGGAACTTTGCCCACTTTTTTTTTTAATTGTTAAATTAATTGGGATGACTTTGATTAATAACAATTATATCGTTTCCAGGTGCACAATTCTACATTACATTGTCTGTACAATGCATTATGTGCTCACCACCCAGGATCGTCTCTCTTTCCATCACTACATATTTGATTTCCCCTCCCTACTCCACCACCCCAGCTCTTCCTCCCACCTCCCCCCTTACCCTCAGGTAACCATGAAACTATTGACTGTGCCCAGGAGTTTTTGTTTCTTTGTTACTTTCAGTTTTATATTCCTCCTATAAGTGAGTCACATGTTTCTTGATTCTTTCAGTCTTATTTGGCTTAATAAGATGTTTTCAAGGTCCGTCCATGTTATCACAAATTGCTATATTTCATCTTTTCTCATTGCTGAGTAGTAGTCCATTGTATAAATGTACCACAACTTCTTTATCCAGTCATCTATCAAAGGACACTTTGGTTGATTCCACAACTTGGCCACCATGAGCAGTGCTGTAACAAACATTGGGGTACATGTATCTTTGCGGATTGAGGTTTTCAGGTTTTTTGGGTAGACACTCAGGAGAATTGCTGGGTCATGTGGCAATTCCATTCCTAGATTTTTTGAATTTCCTAGAATCTCCACACTGTCTTTCATAGTGGTTTACCAATTTACATTTACACCAGCAGTGTATGAGGGTTTCTTTTTCTTCACAGCCCCTCCAACACTTGTTATTCCTTGTCTTGTTGAATATAGTCATTCTAACAGGTGTGAGGTGGTATCTCATTGTGGTTTTAATTTGCATTTCCCTAACTGCTAGTGATGTTGAGCATTTTTTCAGGTATCTGTTGTCTGTTTGTATGTCTTCATGGGAGAAGTGTCTGTTTAGGTCTTCTGCCCATTTTTTAATTGGATCATTAGTTTTTTGGTTGTTCGGTTGAATGAGTTCTTTATATTTTTTAGATATCAGCTCTTTATCAGAGGCATTATTTGCAAATATTTTCTCCCATTCAGTTGGTTTCTTTTTTACTTTGTTGATGGTGTCTTTTGCTGCGTAGAGCTTTTTAGTTTGATATAGTTCCATTCATTTATTTTTGCTTTTACTTCCCTTGCCTTTGGAGTCAAGTTCACAAAATGCTCTCTGAGCCGAAGGACTATAAGTTTAATACCAATGCCATCTTCTATGCACTTTATTGTTTCAGATCTTACGTGGAGGTCTTTAATCCACTTTGGGTTACTTTTAGTATATGGTGACAGTTCACAGTCCAGATTCATTCTTTTGCATATGGTTTTCCAATTTTCCCGGCACCGTTTACTGAAGAGGCTTTCTTTTCCCCAGTGTATATTTTTGCTCCTTTGTCAGATTATCTGTCCATATATAATGGATAATAGGTTTATTTCTAGGTTTTCAGTTCTATTCCATTGGTCTGTATGTCTGTTTCTCTGCCAATAACAAGCTGTTTTGATTATTGACACTTTGTAGTATAGACGGAAGTCAGGTAGCATGATGCCTCCAGCTTTATTCTTTTTTTGGAGGATTGCTTTCGCGATTCATGGCCTTTTGTGGTTCCATATAAATCTGATAATTTTTTATCTATTTCTTGAAAAACTGTCTGTGAGATTTTTTATGGGAATTGCATTAAATCTGTATATTGGTTTGGGTAATATGGCCATTCTAACTGTGTTGACTCTTCCAATCCATGAACACGAAATATCTTTCCATTTCTTTGTATCTTCTTCAGTTTCTTCAAATAGTGTCATAGTTTTCCCTGTTTAAGTTCTTCACATTCTTTGTTAAGTTTATTCCTAAGTATTTTATTCTTTTTGTTTTGATCGCAAACAGTATCATTGTTCTCATTTCTTTTTCTGAAGCTCTGTTGTTTGTATATTAAAAAACTGTGGATTTTTGTACATTGATTTTGTATCCTGCAACATTACTGTATTCATTTATTATTTCTAACAGTTTTCTGGTGGAATCTTTAGGGTTTTGTATATAAAGGTTCATGTCATCTGTAAAAAGTGACAGCTTAACTTCTTCATTTTCAGTTGGAATGCCGTTTATTTCTTTTTCCTACCTAATGGCTCTGGCTCAGGCTTCCAATACTACCCTATATTTAATAGCAGTGGTGGCAAGGGACATCCCTGTCTCATTCTTAATTTAGAAGAAAAGGTTTTAGTTTTCCCCATTCAGTATGACATTCGCTGAAGGTTTGTCATATATGGCCTTTATAATGTTGAGGTACTTTCCTTCTATATGCATTTTATTAAGTGTTTTCATTATAAATGGATATTGCATCTTGTTGAGTGCTTTTTCTGCATCAATTGAGATAATCATATGTTTTTTATCTTCTATTTTGTTTATGTGGTGTATCACATTGATCAATTTGCATATGTTGAACCATCCTTATGCCCCTGAGTTGAATCCCCTTGATCATGATGTATAATCTTTTTAGTGCATTGTTGTATTCTGTTTGCTAGTTTTTGTTTAGGATTTTTGCATCGATGTTCATCAGAGATATTGGTCTATAGTTTTCTTCTTTTGTAATGTCCTTGCCAGGCTTTGGTATTAGGGTAATCTTGGACTCATAGAATGAGTTGGGTGGTATTGCCTCTTCTTCAATTTTTTGGAAAAGTTTGAGGAGGATAGGTGTTAGTTCCTCTTTGAATGCCTGGCAAAACTCATTAGTGAGACCATCTGGTCCTGGACTCTTGCTTTTGAGAAGGTTTTGGATGATTGTTTCAATTTCCTTACTGTTGATTGGTTAGTTTACGTTATCCAGTTCTTCTTGATTCAGTCTAGGTAGATGATATGTTTCTAAAAACTTGTCCATTTCTTCTAGGTTGCAAAATTTGGTGGCACCTAGCCTTTCTTAGTATTTTGTATGATCCTTTGTATTTCTGTGGTAATTTCAATTGTAATTTCCTCTCTTTCATTTCTATTTCAGATTATTTGTGTGTTTTCTCTTTTTTTCCCTTGGTGAGCCTAGCCAGGGGTTTGTCAAGTTTATTAATTTTTTCAAAGAAACAGCTTTGTTGCATTAATTTTGTCTATTGTTTTTCTATTCTCTATTTCACTTAATTCTGCTTTTTTATTATTTTCTTCTGTCTGCTGGCTTTGCTTTTGTTGTTGTTGTTGTTGTTGTCATTCTTTTTCTAGTTCTTGAAGATGTAATATTAAGTTGTTTACTTGTGATTTTTCTTGTTTCTTTTTTTTTCTTGTTTCTTGAGAAAGACCTGTAGTGATATAAATTTTCCTGTTATTCCTACTTTTGTTGCATCCCAGTAATTTTGGTATGTTGTGTTTTCATTGTCATTTGTTTCTATGTGTTTTTTTAATCTCATTTTTTATTTCTTCTTTAATCCAGTTATTTTTTAATAATGTTGTTTAATCTCCATGAATATGTGGTTTTTCCTGCTTTCTTTTTGTAGTTGATCTCCAATTTCAAAGCTTTGTGATCAAAGAATACACTTGGTATGATTACCATCTTAAATTTGCTGAGGATAGCTTTGTGTCTCAGCATGTGGTCTATCCATGTAAGCATTCCTTGTGTACCAGAGAAGAATGTATGGTTCTGTGTTTTAGGATGAAGTGTCCTGTAAATGTCAATTATGTCCAATTGCTGTAATGTACCATTTAAAGCTGATGTTTATTTATTTTCTGATTGGATGATCTGTCCCTGGCTGACAATGGGGTGTTTAAGTTCCCTACTATAATTGTGTTTCTGTCAGTTTCTCCTTTTAGGTCTGTTAGTAGTTGCTTTGTAAATTTTGGTGCTTCTTAGTTAGGGGCATATATATTGATAAGTATAATATCTTCTTGATATTTTGTGCCCTTTATCATTGTGAAATGTCCAGCTATAAGTATGTTTACACCTGCTTTTCTCTGGGTGTCATTTGCTTGGAGTATTTTTTTCCACCCTTTCACCTTGAGTCTGTCTCAGTCCTTGTGGCTGAGGTGTGTCTCTTGTAAACAGCATACGGTTGGTTTTTGGTCTTTAATCCAGTTTGCTACTCTGTGTCTTTTTATTGGTGAGTTCAGCTTATTTACATTTAGGGTGATGATTGATATATGAGCATTTTCTATAGCTATTTTGTTTTTTGTTTCTTATAGCTTTTTCTTTTAATGGCTTTGTTGCTTTTTTTCTTCCCATGATTATTTTAATTTGATAGTGTTTGTGGCTGTTTTTCTGTTTTCTCTCCTTTTATTGTTATGTGTCCCACTTCTAAGTTCTCTTTTCGTGGTTACCATAAATTTTATATAAAAGAAAGTTTCATATATGCAGTGGTTCCTTTTCTTAAGTATGTTTTTTATCTTTATTCTCTTTGGGAACTTAAGTCTTTACTTTCTCCCCTTTTTATATTTTGGTTTTTCCAGTTTATCCCTATTTACTTTTACTTTTTGTTTCAGGTCTAATCACCTCTTTCAGTATTTGTTTAAATGATGGCCTTGTGCTGGAGAATTCCTTCAATTTTTGTAAGTCTGAAAAGGTCTTTATTCTCCTTCATATCTAAAGGATAATTTTGCTGGGTATAGAAATCTTGGCTGGTAATTTTCTCCTTTAATAGTTTGAATACTTTGATCTATTTCCTTCTGGCTTGTAGAGTTTCTGTTGAGAAATCTGACGATAGTGTGATGGGCTTTCTTTTATAGGTTATGGTGTTTTATTTCTGGCTGCCTTCAGCATTCTTTCTTTGTCTTTGACCTTCGACATCTTTAGTACCTTCAGTACCTTGGAGAGGGTCTGTTACGATTCAAGTAGCTAGGTGTCCTGTTTGTTTCTTGAATTTGAGGTTCTAGTTCTTAGGATTTGGAAAGTCCTCATCTACTATTTGTCTGAGTAAATTCTCTGTACCCAGCTCATCCTCTGATCCCTCTGGAATACCCATTATTCTTATATATTCTTTTCTAATGGAGTCAGATAGTTCTTGCAGATATCTTTCATTTCTTTTAGCTTCTAGGTCTCTCTTCTTCCTTCTGTGACATTTCCAAATTTCTGTCTTTGATTTAACTAGTTCTCCATCTGGTCAGCTCTGCTTCCTATGCTAGCTATTTCATTTTTCATGTCTTTTATTGTGTTGTTTATCTCCAAAGTTTCTATTTGTATCTTTTTCATAGATTCCATTTCCTTTCTGAGATCACTTAGCTCCTTCTGTGTATTCCACCAGCTTTCTCTGATCTCTTTGAGTATTTTTATAATTGCAACCTTGCATTCTCTATAATTTAGCTCATATAATTCCATATCTTCAAGTTCCTTTTCTGGAGGTTTTTCTTTTTCTTTCTGAGCTCCTTTGTTCAAAGGGGTACAGTATTCGTTGCTGTAGGAGCATTTCATTTCCTGGATATGAGGACTTTTCCCCTGATAGATGTGAAGGTATCTTTCTTTTACTTCCTACCTGGTGTTAGCATCTTATAATATTTTCTGTTTATTTGGTTTTCTCACAGAGGGAGACTTCCTAGAATGTGGGCTTCTCTTTGATTCAGTTGCCCTAGACTCTGTATGCCTCCTCTTTTGGAAGGTATGGTGGGTGATGGTATTCTACGCTTCCAAGATCCCACTGCTGTCATAAGGTGCCACACCTAGATCCCTCTGCTGACTTCAGTGAGAAGGTGGAGGCGGGTCTTGTTGGGAAAGCAACAGGTTTGTTTGCATCACAGGGTAATGGCAGCTTCCCTCTGCTGGCTTCAATGGGAAGAATGGGGGCCGGGTTTGTTGGGAAAGGCACAGGTCTATTTGCATCACAGGGTAATGGTGGCTTCCCTCTGCTGGCTTTATGGAGAAGAGTGGGTCAGGGTTTGTTGTGAAAGGTGCAGATCCTACTGTGCCACAATGTAACAGTGACCTCCCAGCAGCAGCCCACTGAAGGCAGGCAAGGTCCGCAGGGTGAGCACCAGAAGACAGCAAGGGGGAGCAGCCAGACTCCATGTCCAAGGCCACGCAGTGCCCCAACTGGAGCCCCACCTCACCAAGGGCCACCACATGTCCCAACCACCAGTACACTCCTGGCATTGGTGCCCCAGCAACTGGAACACCCACCTCTGGCCCTAGATACCAGCCCCATGCTCCACAGGCCCCCAGACTCAGCTGCCCAACTCAAGCACCAGCAGCCAGATCTCTACCCTGGCTAAATATACCAATCCCTGGGCACTGCTCTGCTCCAGCCCCCTGCACTTCACCATGGCCACCCCCACCGTGCCACAGCCACTCCCCCAGCACTCCCACTAGGGCCCCCACCCAGTCCCTCCCATCCACCCTATGCTCTGGCCATCTGTACCCCTGCCTCCATCTGCTTCAGGCCCCCAACCCTCCCAGAGTCACCCCATACCTCAACCCGTGCCCCCACACTCCCGCACCCCCACCCCAGCCAGTCTTCCCTCTGCTGGTCCCCAGGTCAGTCACTGGGTAGGTCTCCAGGTCATGCTCTGCAGCATGCTCCACACTGCTCCCTTTCTTTCTCTCTCACTCCCATTTCTGCAGCTTCAGGAATTTTTTTGTGATGAGTGTGTTCCTCAGCTGAGGCTACAACTTAGGGATTCTCTGGTTGGATTTTAGTTGTTTAAATTGTTGTCTTTCCAGGAGAAGTTTCTAGAGCTCCTCTCCTGCCGCCATCTTGATGACGTCCCTTTGCCCACTTTTTCATTGGATTGTTTGTTTTTTGATCATTGATCTCTTTATATATTTTGGATATAAGCCCTTATCGAAGATGTTTGCAAATATCATCTCCCGTTGGTTGTCTCTTTGTTTTGTTGATGGTTTCTTTTACTATGCAGAAGCTCTTTGGTTTGGTATAATCCCATTCATTTAGTTTTGCTTTTACTTCCCTTAGCTTTGAAGTCAAATTTATTAAGTCCCCTCTAAGACCAAGATGCATAAAGTTAGCACCTCTGCTTTCTTCTCTTTAGTCTATTATTTTAGGTCTTCTATTTAGATCTTTGATCCATGTGGAGTTAGTTTTGGTAGAGGGTGACAGAGAGCAGTCTAGATGTATTCATTTGCACTTGTCTTTCCAGTTTTCCCAGCACCATTTATTCAAGAAGTTTGTCTTCATTTTACGGTTTTTGCTCATTTGTTGAAAATTATCTGGCTATATATATGTTGGTTAATTTTGAGCTTCTCAGTTTTGTCCCATTGGTCTGTCTATTTTTCTGCCAATAGCATGTTGCTTTGAGATTATCGCTTCTTAGTAATATAAACTGAAGTCAGGAAGAGTGATACCTCTGGCTTTGTTCCTTTTTTCTGAGGATTGTTTTGGTTCCAGGGTTTTTTGTGATCCCATTCTATCTTTTTTAAACACCATTTGTATTTTGATGGTTATTGCATTAAATGTGTTTATTGCTTTGGGTAATATGGTCATTTTAACTATGTTGATTCTTTCAACTCATAAACATGGAATCTTTCCATTTCTTTACGTCTTCAATTTTATTTAATAATGCCTTGGAGTTTTCAGTGTATAGGTCCTTCACATCCTTTGTTAAGTTTATTTCTACATATTGTATTTCTTTTTGTTATAGTTGTAAAAAGAATTCTTTTTTATTTCTTTTCCTGAAATTTTATTGTTAGTATATAAGAATGCAGTGAATTTTTATATTAATTTTATATGGTTCAACTTTATTATACTTGTTTACTGTTTCATAGTGTTTTTGGTGGAATCTTTAGTGTTTTCTATATAAAAAAATCAAGTCATCTGCAAAAAGTGACAATTTGATTTTTTTTGTTCCCAATTTGAAGGTCTTTTATTTCTTTCTTTTGCCCAATTGCTCTGGCTAAGGTTCCTAATACTATGTTGAATATAGTGGTAACATCCTTGTTTTATTCCTGATCATAGAGAAGCTTTCAATTTTTCATGATTAAGTACAGTATTAAATGAGGGTTTGTTATATGTGGCCTTTATTATGTTGATATACTTTCCTTTTGTACCCATTTTAATAAGTTTTTTCATTATAAATGATTTTTGTGTCACATCATGTTATTAGTTTTTTATACTATTCTGGGAATCTAACCAAATTCATTTCAATTTCGCCAGGCAAAGCTTAGAGCACAGTGCTCCTGTTCTGGACTCCCACTGTGACATGCCATCTCTGAATTATACCACTCTTTTAAAATGAAAAATACTACTTAGTGTGTAGATAGTCTGTTAAAATCAAAACGTTTTATAATGACCTGCACTGAGAAAATTGATTGGTTTGCTGTATTTTGTTTAAGCACATATAAATGAAAACAGGCAGACTTTACATTCTAAAAAATTTTCTTGATCTGCTAATATACTTTTTTTTTTAAACCAAAAAAGCAGCTAGGTTTCAATGAGGGTACATGAGTATCAGCATCAAGAATCATTAAAAATAGTCAAGATAAATGGAGTGGGGGAGACCTGCCATTGGGCCACATGTGTGATCAGAACCTGATGCAATTTAATCATCTCTGACCACTTACACAGTTAATTTCATACATTGGCCATTAATTTCCTTTCATAGTCACTGTTTCCTGTAATTTGGAATCAAAGAACTTTATTCCATAATTAAGTGAAGAAAAGGTATAATTCCAGTGTTCTGAATTTGTTAATGGTCACCCATAAAACAATCCAATTCCATTGGGAGAGCCAAAAGTTCCATATAAGCAGATTGGCTTCTGATATTGGTAAACCCCATAAACAGAACACTGTCTATCCATTAAAATATATAGAGAGAGAAAACAGAAATAGCCTATCGCCTGCCTTACCTAAACTATGAGATCATGGGTGGTCCACTCTGCAAGACTGGCTGCATGCCAAAAAACTTAGTTTACTGCAGAAACAGCATACCTATGAGCCTTCTAACATATAGATAATAAATTGCTGATACTTCCCAGCAGTTAATGCTGATGAAATGGAAAAAAAGAAAAAGTGTAAAAGATATAAAAGATCACTCAAGCATGAGAAAACCCAAATCATTAAGTTATCCCCAATTCAAAGTTATATGTACATATACACATATACCTCCTGACAGCACATTCACTTATTGGCATACACCCTAGAGAAATTCAGGCACATGTGCAACAGAAGACATGTGAAAGTACAGTCAGAACTGCATAAGGGGAAGCTAAATATATGGTGATGGAAAGACTTGTATACCTGGAACCTGTGTGATTATTGTTGACCAATTAACTCTAATAAGTTTTACAGTAAAAAAAAACCCTAAAAATATTAAGATAAAATTGAAACAGACTTAAATTTTTATTGACATAGAATGGATAAACTACAATACCCATAAAAAAATTTTTATTGTTAAATTTATTGGGGTGACATTAATTGATAACAATTACATTGTTTCCAGGTGCACAAATATCCATAAAATTAATGCTAAGAGCAATGAAAACAATTGGACTCTATATTCAAGAACAGATGAACTTCAACAAGTATAGTATTGAGTAAAAGACCTATTTACAAAATGTTGTTATGATTTCAAATTACATAAGGTAGAAAATAGTCAACCAGACTATACCATGTAAGGATGCAAAAAGTAGGAAGTAAAAAATTTGATGAAGACTAAAGCAGTAAAATGACTACCATTAAATTTTAAATGGCATTTAGAATGAAGGGGCATGTTATTAAGAGAGGATATGCAAAGAACTTCTTTGACAGAAGTGAAGTTTGTTTGGGCACGAGTGCAAATTATTTAGGTGCTTCTTATTCCTTATACTCCTCATCCATACTTTATGTATACACTATTATGCATGGGTATTATATATCACAATGAAATGATGAGAATGACATAAATATTTATTGTTAAGTGAAAGTGGGAAGAAGACCATCCTATCTAAGGAACTGTTGTCCTAAAGCATATTTGAAGGAACATAATATAATTCAAAAGAAAAAATTATTTCACAAGGAAACTTTGACATGTAAAAAAAAAAGCAGGATAGGAAAAATAAAGCAACTATTTTCTGAATAAAGTTTTCATAGTACTTTTTCCTGTAAAGAGTAAAGGTGATAGAAATAAAATATTTCAAAAATTTTATGTAAGCTAATTGGATTATAAACCCTGTTATTTTGGCCCAGATATGGTTAAATCTTAAATAGGCATGGTTAAATAAAAAGATAATTACTAAATGGAAAAAGATACATATCCACTAAACTCACTGAATGAAATAGTGGGAAAACAAAACAAAACACACAGGTCAAAGAAATAGGTTAAAATTATTTTAGAAAACAATCATGGCAAAATGAACATAGAAAACATAAAAACTTTTACACAACCAAAGTTATTTTTTAAATGCATTCTATATTTGTGTTAGAGGTCATAACAACTAAATGTAATAAGGCATTCTGGAGAAGATCCAGGGACAAAAAAAGCCAAGGTAAAAATAAAGGAAGTCTAAATAAACTATAAACTTTAGTTAATTTAAAAATATGCAACAATATTAATCATAATGTTTAAGGTGATAATCTTATAAATCAAAGACATTAAATAATAAATTAAAACCTAATGTAGATATTGAAATTAATAGCACATAAAACCTAATAGAAAAATATCAGGGAAATGCTAATTAAAGCAAACTAGGGTATGCAAGAGAGAGAGCAATCAGACTAAAAAGAATTTAAAACAGAAAGCAATATTAGACATAAAGAGATGCACTACATGAAGGTAAAAAGTTAAATTTCTAGGGAGGTATAACAATTGTAAATAAATTTGCACCAAATAAAACAGTTATAAAATATTATAAAGAATGAATTAAGTAAATTATAGTAAGGCTTAGGCAAATCCAACTACATAGTTGAAAGTATCAGTGTTATTTTTCAAGTACTGAGAGGTCAGGCAATCAAAATCAGTAAAGATACAGAAGATTTTAGTCATTCACTTACAATTATGATGTAATAAAGTTATACAGAATTTTCTTCCTAAAAACTAGAGAGCTTTCATATTCCCTAGAAAATATAGATTTACCAAATACAGTTGAAGGAAAAAAAAAAGATTAGTAAAAAAGCTAAATACAAGGTGTGATAAAAAAATACAGTGAATGGAATGCCGGGATTGCTCAACAGGTTGAGTGCTTGCCTTGAAACTAAGAGGTCCAGGAATCGAATCCTAGCCCTGGGCCATGCAAACCCACATGCTGAACTGCAGCACACAACTGGAAACCTCCAGAATGACAGTGAAGCTTCTCACCTTTCATGAGGGAGGCCCCCAGTTTGGTTCTATTCCATGAAGCCCCACACCCAACTGTGTGGAATAAAACTATGTCAAAAAACTAATGATGTGTAACTATGGAGACTGCTCTGGGCCTGCGCCCCTTTCCTTCTCTCTCTCTCTCTCTCTCTCTCTCTCTCTCTCTCTCTCTCTCTCTC
>PVKE010032858.1:0-18244 GCA_004027555.1 Craseonycteris thonglongyai
CTGTACAGAAGCTTTTTAGTTTGATATAGTCACATTCATTTATTTTTGCTTAAACTTTCCTTGCCTTTGGTGTCAAGTCCACAGAAACCTCTCTAAGACCAAGGGATATAAAACAGAAAGCAACAAACAGAAGAAACAAACTCATAGATATAGACAAAAGAAAGTTACGTGAGGAGAAAAGGGGTGAGGGGAGGATGAAGAGGATAAAGGGTGTCAAATATATGGTGACAGGAGACTAGACTGGACGGTGAGCACTCACTGCAATATATAGATAGATGATATATTATGGGATAAATTCAAGTGCAGAATAACATATAATGCAATAGTTACTAACCAATGTTACCCCTAATAAATTTAATTAAAAAAAAAAAGAATCAGAGAAGGAGGACTGGTAATTATTACTCACCTGGGAAAAGAAAACTACTAAATGTACAAGGACTGTCCAGAAAGTATTCAGCCATGTAATTTGAAAAATAGAGGCATTTATGGCTGTTTTGTTTTTTTCCAGACAGCACCTGTAAAATAGCCTATAAAAAGGTAGAGTTTGTGTGGAATATAAAGAGAGGATCTTTGATTTAGAAACATTTAACTTTAAAGTGAATAACTATGATTGAATATAATTATTTGCATTTTCTTAGTTCAATGCTTGAAATTTCTATGATTTGTGGATTTGAAAGTCCATATTTTGTTTTACTCAGACCTGTGATGCTCAAACTGAGAGCCGGAAATTTGCCTTAAATTGCCATATGCTAGTAGAAGGGTAATTCTTACATGAGATTGAGAAACTAGGTTTAAATACTACTCAGGAACTGAAATGTGACAGGAACTAAAACTTTCTGTGAGTTAGTAGCCAAGTGCCACAGAAGTGGTTTTCCTGTGCATATAGCATAGCCACAGTAACTTTGTGTATCTTACGTTAAATTTAGCAGCAGCCAATAACTAGTCTTTCTCAAGGAGAAAATTGTATTTTCTAAGATGTAGTAGCTTAGAGGGGCTTTTTTGCTTTGACTTATCACTTGACTAGAGGAAAGGATTTTCAGAATACTCATTAACGTGCTTTAGGCATATAGGAAATTGATTCCATTTCCATGAGAATTCACTTTTAAATTATTTAAATAGTTGAAGAGTCTTATATAAGGAGAAGAACACCATTTTAAAAATCCATTTAACTTCTTTTGTGAAATGCCAGATCAATTTCACCTGTCAATGAGGGTAATTTTATTTTTAATACTAGACTTATGGAACCCACTAGACCTTTATCTTTATTCATTGCTAGATCTTTAGTTCTTAAATGTAGAATAGAGAAATGTCGACTTTCATTTTGCTTTTACTTAGTCATAATAATAATCGGGGCTATTTTTTGCAAATGTTAGTGCCTCTATTTTCTTCCTAGCTTCTTCCTCTTATTCTCTCTTGAATACTTAATACAGGAGACTCTTTCCTGCAATCCTAGTTCAATCCTTTACCCATTAAACACTTAATCCATGAAGGTAGCTCTCAAATATGAGTTTTGAAATGTTATTTTCAGATTTAGTTTTCTCTGTCTTTAAATTATGACTTGAGGTGTTACCTATGAAATGAAGGAAGTGATAAAATCCTGCCCAGATGTTCCATTAGGGCTGAAAGAATGCATGCATATCTTAACTAAATTTAAAGAATGATGATAAAATGTGGTTTAGAAATTGTCTGTCTCCCATCTTCTAATACAAAACACGATTTCTGAAATTATACCAGGAACTCACACAGTATTAGATTTGATTTGTATGAATAAGAATGAGGTGAGAATATATTTTTTAAGTGACTGTAAAGTTTGTAACTATAGTTTTACCTGTTGCCCTTAAACGGTAATGAATTTATACTGTAACTTAAACATTCACATGGTAAATGATTTTCTAGATTCCTGATAGAAAAGACTTAATTTTCAAAGATGACTTCAATTTTCTCTCCTTCACTGGGTCTAGCGCATTGTCATTGTTGATAGACATATGTTATATGAATGAAAGAGGCGTGTAGGAGGCTTTCAGTCAACATCTGCTAAATGAAGCTTACTTACAAGAAGGATTGTCCATGGGGTATCTTAACTTTGTACCCATTTTCCTATCTCAGTCTTTCCTCTTGTTTAACGCTTGTAGTATTTGAATGGATATTGTTACAACACTTCAACTTTGAGTCAACTTCCCCTTTCATTCAGAATAATATGTACACAATAGAGGGACTTTCACCTATAGATTAGAGAGGATTACATATCAGACCTTAAGAGTCTATGGGTAGAATGTTATTCACAATTCTTTCCTGGAACCTTTTTTTTTTTTTAGTGGTATATCTTACCTGACCTTTCTTTCTTAGGTCCTGGAAATACAATATTGTATGAATAGGGTCAACAACCTTAGTACATATTGCTGTTACCTGAGTGGTTAGGTGCTGGGTAAAACAAATGCAATTATGGGGCCAATATGGAGAAACTAACAGAATAAGACAAGAGCTACTAACTTGGAGTCCATGACTGCTACATGGTCTCTGGATGGACCCAAGAAATCTGTGAACCTCTTGAAATGATGTCTAAAATATATATATGTTCATATGGACATTTTCCTGCCACATCTTTCATGGATTCTCAGAGGCTCTAAATTAAGAGAGTTTAATAAAAGAATTAAGGCATCTGAGCAAGGAAAAAAAAGAAAGATTCATAAACGAGAGAGGTGACAAGTATGTTGGGGAATAAAAGAAGGTTTTCCAAGATTGTCAGATACTGCTAGTTGGCGTCAATTGCAACAGCTTGTCTACCGATTTGGTAGGGAAGCACACGTGTTCACTGAACATTTAAAGTTATTAAAAATAATTACATATTTATAATATAAGTGTAAATAAAATTGAAGTTTTCTAAGCCTATATAATTCTCTTTTAAGCCATCTGAATTAGACTTTGCAATAGCTATATAATGGATTTTCTAAAATAAATATTGAAATAAATATTGTTGACAAGAGTATACCTTCATATATATTTTTCTAATTTTCTTACCTCAACTTTTCACTTTGAAAAGTATCAAAATACAGAAAATTTAAGAATAATAATATCAGTATCCACATACCTTCCACCTGTATTCAACTAACATTTTTGCCTTTGCTATAACTATCTCTGGTACCAGATAAATCTATTCTGTTCTTTTTTTTTCTTTTGGCTGAACCATCTGAAAGTAATTCATACATGTTATAACATATTAATTCCTCAATTGTTTAACATGCATTTTCTTATATAAGGATATATTTTTTTAATTTTTGTTTTTGAACTGAACTGGGGACTCACCGCATTCAGGAAGCACACCCCAGTTCAGCATGTGGGTCCGCCTGGGCCAGAGCCGGGATTCAATCCTCAGTCCTCGGGGCTTCAAAGTGAGTGCTTAACCCGCTAAGCCATCCCAGCTTTCCCAGGATATTTTTATACAATTATAATACAATTGACATAACAAAACATTTAAAAGTGGCACCATAAAATTATCTAATGTGGAGTCCATATTCAGATTTCTCACATTTTCCCAGTAAAGTCTTCTGTGGATTTTTGTATTTAGTTTTTCTGTTTTCTTTTTATCCAGCATCTAATAAAGGATAATAGGTGGAGTTAAGTTGCTGAGCCTCTTTAATCTTCTGTAAAGAGAACAGCCTTATGCCTTTGTTTTCTTTCATGACCTTAGCATTGTGGAGGACAAGCAAATATTTCAAAATCTGGGTATGTCTGATTGTGTGCTAATGATTAAGTTCAGGTTAAACATTTCTGGTAAGAATTCTATGTAGGTGATATTGTATACTTACTCATTTTAATGTATTAGGAGGTTTGTAATGTCAATTTGTCCCAGATACTAAATTTGCTCACTTGGTTAAGGCAGTATCACTAGATTTCCCCATTATAAAGGTGTCATTTGCCCTTTGTAATTAACAATTCATCTGTCACCTGTTTTGGAAAACATGGCACAATCTCATTTCTCTCTGCTCTTCTGCACTAAATACAAGAGGCAACCAACATAACTTGTTTTTTAGATTTATTTTATTGTTTTTGACAGAGATGGAGACAGAAAAAGACAGAGAGAGACAGAGAGAAGGGGGAGGGCCCAGAGCAGTCTCCATAGTTGTACGTCATCAGTTTTCAACATGGTTTTTGTTTCACACACGTGTGTGGGGGCCGTGCAGGGCAGGAACGGGGCTGGGGGTCTCCTGCATGGGAAACACACCTCAGTTCAGCGTATGGGTCCGCACAGGCCAGGGCTGGGATTCGATCCTTGGTCCCTGGGGCTGCAAGGCGAGCACTTAACCCACTGAGCCATCCCGGCTTCCCCGACCAGCATAATTT
This sequence comes from Craseonycteris thonglongyai, assembly GCA_004027555.1. Classification (NCBI taxonomy): domain Eukaryota; kingdom Metazoa; phylum Chordata; class Mammalia; order Chiroptera; family Craseonycteridae; genus Craseonycteris; species Craseonycteris thonglongyai. The sequence continues at coordinate 4,342 of PVKE010032858.1, forward strand.
GTACACTGTGAAAACTGTCAAATGGCAGGTGAAATGGTTAGCAACCTGATGACTGGAGGAACAACATGGTGGCAGGCTGTACCCCCCACCCAGCAGCATAAGGCACCCCAGGTCTAGTATTTCTCAGCCCCAACTAGCAAGAGGAGGGAACCAGACAGGTTCCTTTCTCCCCACTACCTGCACAGGAGTCCTGCCAACACTACCAGGACAGCCTGCTGGTGGTGGCCAGCGGGATTGAGCAGGAAGCTCAGTGATCATAAATGGGAAGACGACATGCTATCCTTTTCAGCCAGACTTGAGACTCCCTTTCCCCACTGAAGCTACCGGGCAGTTCAGGGTCTTTTACGGGACTGAAAGACATCTGTAAGAGGGGTCCCTCCACTGCCAAGCTTGATGTGAGAGCCCTTTTGTCCTTACAGTCAGACATCCCCTTCACCCACTGAAAGGCAGCAGACACACAGCCTGGGCTTGCTCCTTCTGCTCGGTCAGGCAGCGCCAGCAGGGACCAGGGGGAGCCACAGCAACACCAATAAGCCAAGCTGACTAAAATAGCACCCCCGGAGCCCTGAAAAACTCAACGGCCATTGGAACCACAGCCATAGGAGTAGGCCAGCCACTGAAGGGTGTGTGTGTGGGGGGGTGGGGGGGTGGTGGGGGAGGGCTGCCTTTTAAAAGAAAAGATTTACATAGGGCCCAGTGTCTCCTAAAATAATAGCCAAATTGTACAGGCTACAATAAAAAAATAATAATAAAAATAAATCATCAATTATACCAAGAATCAGAAAAATGACCTTTCATGAGAAAAGACAGTCTACGGATGCCAACATGGAGATGGATCAGATGATGAAATTATCTGGCAAAGAATTTAAAGCAACCATCATAAAATGCTCCAACCAAAATTATAGGTGTTTTTTAAAACAACTGAAAACATACAGTATATCAGCAAAGAAATAATTAGTAATAATAAGAGAATCAAATGGCAATTAGTTAACTGAAAAAGAGAATCAAATAGCAATTATTTAACTGAAAAACATATAACAAATTAAAAGTTGCTGAATAGACTCAGTAATAGAGTGGAGATGATGGAGGATAGAATTATTGAATGTGAGGACAGATGCATAGGATTTATCCAAAATTAACAACAGAAAACAGACTAAGAAATATCTACTCAATCCAAATTTTAGCAAATTATTTTAAAGTTTATGTGGAGAGGCAAAAGACCCAGATTAGTGAACACATTATAAAAGGAGATGAACAAAATCAGAGAACAAATACTACCCGACTCCAAGACTTCCTTTAAATCTGCAGTAATCGAGACAGTATGTATTGGCAAAACAACAGAGAGTGGAACAGAATTAGAGTGCCCATAAATTGCCCATAAATATATAGCCAACTGATCTTTGACCAAGGAGTAAAGGTAATGAATGCAATGGAGCAAAGATATTTTTTCAAACCAAATGGTGCTGCAACAACTGGGCATCCACATGCAGAAAAAATGAGTTCAGACACAGACCTTACTCCCTCCACAAAAATTAACTTAAATGGTCATAGACCTAAATGTAAACTGTGAAATTATAAAACACCTAGAAGATAAACAGGAGAAAAACCTGCATGACCTTGGGTGTGGATGGCAATGACTTTTTAGGTACAACACCAAAGGCATGATCAATGAGAGAAACAATTGATAAGCTGGGCTTTATTAAAATAAAAAAAGTTTGCTCTGTATCCATTTGGAAAATTGTTAACAAGTTAACAAAGGAGGCCTAAGAAGGAAGATAGAGCCTGTATTCCCATTATCCTCAAGGAAAGTTTTACTAATATGTCCGTAAACTTGCATAGCAAAATAATTCGGTGAAATATTTCTAGATTTTCTTATCACAGCAAATGCATTATGTCATCCTCAGTGACAAATTAACACATTAATATTTCTTCAGCTTAAAGGTGGAGCCGAAGACTAAGGGATTAAAACAACAGCAGCAACAACATAAGAAACTTCTGGCAGCGATGCTTTCTCCAGATTCTTTTGAGTCTCTTCACAGCCCAACTCCATCTGTAACAGAAGAAGATATTGATAATGAAGATGATGCAATGGAATTGCTGGGTAATTTTAAAAATTAATAATTTTGCTTTTTCTTCTTCGCTGACATTGTAAAAATGTGTAGTGATTAAGAGATTTTAAAAGTTTCGAATAGTTTGTCTTGAGAGAAAGAAAGAATTTAAATACATCCTCTATTTGCATTAGATGTTTACGGAGCAGCATGTGAGAACTAAGTTTAAACCACCTACGCATGAAAAGTATTTGCCTGTATTTTGTGCTTTGTATAAGCAGCCTTTTGCCTTCTGACTATTTAATCAAGCTTTATTCTTTGTGCAATTGTCATAAAGGTTCATCTGTTTATTCTGATTATAATTGCCTCAATCGCATCTTGTGTCTATACAATGTATCCAAAATACATATTTCCGTTCACATCCTAACGTGTCCCCCTGTTACTTCAAGGGTGTTTTAGAAAAACAGAGTAAAATTTAAAGGGGCAGATAATAAGTTAATGTTTTATGTCTTCCATAAATGATAGGAAAATTTACAGAAATTACACTGTTTTTACAGGTTCATCACTTTTCATAAAAACCTTATTACTGTTGTATGTATAGGAAATCCTTTTATATTTATTGTTGAAGTAAATATATGTTTCTGTTTTATCAGAAATCTTTCCTTAGTAATTTTTAAAAATTAAAATTCCAATTGGAAAACCACTTTCCCAAAAGAAGGAATGGAATTTTATTTCAGAGACAGTGATCCACATATAAAACAATGTTTTTAATTCATTGATATCAGTTATCCTATTCTGAATAATTAGAACCATTTCCAGTACTTTGTAACAATATGCTAGTGAGAGAATAAATAATCATTTGAAAGCTTCAGATGAGTTTAAAATATAGAATATGGAGTCCTGGAAATATACACATCTTTAAACTTTTTGTTCTAAAATGCATTCCTTGGTTTTAAGTATGTATGGCAGTAAAATGCTATCATAATAAGAAGTGTAGGGCTTCATGCCCAGGCTTACAAAAGTGTTATTTAGTCGGATGTTAGGGTCCCTGATGTTTTCTGATGTTATAACTGCATCCATTTCAGCACTGAGGAGACTATTTCATAGCATTTCCACTTCATGCTATTGATCTTTCCTTTTTGTTTTGTTTTTTGTTTTTTTTAAGAACAATAAAGTCTGAGCGTTTTTTAAGGACTCCTATCTCCCCGCCTCCCAGTCATTAGTGTGGCAGATGAGCCAAATGTGGTGCTGGTTCCTTCTTCATGCAACTTGCATCCAGCAAGTGTTTAGTGAGCACCTACTATGTGCTAGGTGGTGGGCTTGGTCCTGGGCACATAAAAATAAAAGAATCATAGTCTCGGGAAGAACTTTACCTTCTAGTGTTGAAGAGTAAATACGTACATTACTCTAGCAGTGTTGGCCACGGGTGCTAGTTTGGTTACGCTCACAGCTGGATGTGGGGATGACACCTAAGGCAGCAATAGGGGATGGCGATCAGGAAATGTTTCCTGAAGAAACTGGTTCCTCGGGTGAGTCCTGAGGACAAGTAGGTGTGCGTTTAGCAGGCAGAGTGTGGTCGTTAGCTCTGTAGATTCGATCCTGTAGGATTAAACTCTTGCAGTTGTGCTCTGGACTTCCTGTGATCGGTTTCTCTGCTTCTGTGACTAGCAATGAATTGACATTGAGTTGTGCCAGTATCTTCCTCTCTCTCCTGGAAATGACAGCTCGTGGTCAGCTGATGTCCACATGAAGGAAACTATACTCTGTCTTGCCAAAAGAATTTGTTCTTTTTTTTTTTAAAGAAATGGAGGCATGCTCCGAATCACTTTGGGGTTCCTAATAGCCTCAGGAATATCTAGGTAGAGTTCTATAATTATGGAACTTTAGTGATATTCAAGGATTCTTTAAGGAGATCCAGATGTCCACACCGTGCTGCTACCCCTTAGATCTCAATTGCTTTCTAGTCTCCCAAGCCAAAGACCAGAGGGTTGAGTTTTGCAGACAACCTGCTGTGAACAACTAATTGCTGGTCCTCAAAAATTTTTTTTAAATTTCATGTAGACACTGTAGCCTGCGATCTGAGCAGATTTAAGCATGAGAGAGAGTGGAAGGTTTGGACTGTCATCACGTAAACCTGTACAACTCAGCACAGACATCTGGTGAGATCCTAATGCGGATCTGTAGGTCGTGAGGTTTCCCAGCCATGACGCGGAATGTGCCAGGACCCCTGGGCTGTCCCTTAAATAATGCCATGTGCAGCTTTCCCTGTGGCCTAGTTGTCTCTGAACAAAGACGGAACATCAGTAAATGCTACCTAAAAGATTGGTTTTTGCCTGGAAAGCTCATCAGTTAAATAAAACACCACTTGGATATGAGCTATGTTTGGGTTTATAGCCCCAGTACAACCTATTCATTAATATCATTCAACTATTTAAAAAATATATGAGGGCTGTTCGGAAAAATCTAGCCATTGTCAATATAATGAGAACGGTTACATGGCTGGATACTTTCAGGACAGCCTTCGTATATTTAAAATATAGATTCAGTTTTCTTCAGAAGTAAGTAGTGTATGAAAATTCATTACTTATAGTGTGACTTATGTCCTTTACTAAAGTAATGGCTTATCTTACAGTGAAATGAAATAGTACGTTAATTATTTCAGTTAATGTGAGTTTAAAATTTTTTTAGTCATAATATAATAGATGAATATGTTAATTATGGGTATAATATAAAATGATTATTAAGTTATTTGCTTTTAAGACCTGACATCTTGAATAGCCATGTGTATCTCTGTTAATATTCTATTGGACTTCAATGGATTCAATTGGTATAATACTTCTAAATCAATTTAGACATTATAAAAATCTACTTTCATTATTCTTTTAATATTAGATTTCCATTTTGTTTATCATTATAGAATTTTAAGACAATATTTTTGAACCTCTGTAGAGAAATGTGATTGCTCTTATTTGAAGAAAATACAAATGCTGAGTTCTTGAAAATTTACATGAGATCAAATTTTAATACACAGAATCAGTGTAAAATAAAACAGAGACACTTGCTATATAAAAGATCTTTTTGACTCTTTCACATTTTGTTGAATGAGTTTGCTACAGCTTCTGTGTTTCACGAGTTTAAATTGTCATTGTTGATTATTCCAAGATTTATTATGCATGGGAACTACTCTGTAAACTTTTTAAAGTGCTAAGTAAAAGTTATAATTATTAGTCTACGTTAATACAACAAAGAATCATTCCTCAGTAAAATTGGTTGATTGGAAAGGGAAAAAAAGCCTTTTAGTAGAAGTTAGTAAAACTACTAATCCTTGTTTTGTTTATTAAGAAATCTAGCATTATTGATATATACTAATGCTCAACAATTATTTAATGCTCAACAATTGTTTAATTGTATATCTATCGGTATCTTTTCTAAATGTATTGGGTATGTAAAAATATTATAGTAGAACATCTATAATTTTTAAGTAGATTAAACAGTTTCTGTAGGATTGCTTTAAATACTACTTACAAATTCATAGCATAGAAGTAGCATAATATGGAATTAATATATATCAAAGAGTAAAATATCCAAATTTGTGGAATTTTAAGATATAACAGTTTTTAAGCATCTCTTAAATTGGTGGTACAATTGCAGAAGGTATTAAATAAAATATCTGCTGTATCACCTTGAACTAAGTCATTCTCAACTTCAAATATAAAATGTTCTCAGATATTTTAGTAATTATGCTAGAATTAATGACCACAATGAATAAAGCATTATAAAGAATCTTAACTTTTTAAAAGTTATTAAATTCAATAATTTTTCAAAAACGGAATGAAAAGTTACAGTGGCATAAGATATTTTTAAGAATCTTCATATATTTTATTTCTACCAATTTACATAACATATTAACTTAATTTTCTAGAGGAACTCATACATTAAGATAATCCTTTGACAAATTCTTTTGCATTTGAAAGTAAATATTCACTCTATTCTCTTTTTATAAATTGAAAGCTTCTTAAAGCAGTAAGCACCCATATTGGTAAAATAAGAGCATTCATTTTACCTAATGAGAAATGGATGCTATCACTCAATTATCTTTATTTTATTTTATTTTTAAAGATTTATTTTTATTGTTTTTGACAGAGAGAGAGAGAGAGAGATACAGAGACAGAAAGAAGGGGGAGGGCCCAGAACAGTCTCCATAGTTGCTCATCATTGGTTTTTCCACATAGTTTCATTCCACAGGTGGGCACGGGGCTGCACAGGGCAGGAACTGGGCCGGGGTCTCACCCCGGTGAGAACTGAACTGGGGGCACTCCCCAGTTCAGCATATGGGTCCGCACGGGCCGGGGCCAGGATTTGATCCTCATTCCCTGGGGCTGCAAAGTGAGCACTTAACCCACTGAGCCATCCCGGTTTCACCATCAATTATCTTTAAAAAAGAGGGGCTTAAATGTTTATTTTAAAAAAGTCTTTCTACCTACCTATCAATATGCCTCCATTTTAATGATCTAAAGTATATGAAAATGCATACAAACCTTATTTCCTTTGAGTATTGAACACTGGCAATATCAGGATAACAAAAAGTTGTCACTTTAAAGTAAAGATTCTTTGTAGAAAAGATTCTTTTAAAAAGTCTGAGGACTTTCAATAATTAATGACCATAATTAATGAAAAATTATAGAAAATCTGCCCATATATTTAAAAATATTCACTAAGTGAATTAATTGTAAATTGAAAAACCAGGAGCTCACATGGATATATGAGAATATCTTTCGCATACTAAGTAATAAATATTTGCTTCTGTTAAGCCATGTGGTACATTGTAACAGAAGCTCTATGAAATGTCCCTGCTATCGAGTTTTCTCTATATTTCTGAGTTTTAACTTCACCTTGCTTTAGTGCTTTAGAGTTTAGTAGCACTGTGCTTGTCTCTTTGGATTACAATTACAACATTTGAGAAAATTTATTCAAACATACACTTTCTTTCAGCAAGTATCACGTACCTGCTATGTGAATAGTACTAGTTCATATTAATATGCAGCACTAGTAATATTGTGCCATGTGTTATTCTAATTATTTTCATTTATTTGAACTTTGAGAAGAAGGCAAATCTAAGTGAACATTGGCCTCTGTATAGAACCAAATAATTTGTGGGTCTTGCTTCAGCTCTCAATTAGTTCATTAGTTTATTCATAGCTTTATTAATTTCTCCAGTGTGTACCTATTGTGAGCAACTAAGCTTATCCAATCTGTGGACAGATATGCCCTAGGACAGCTTTGAATCTGTCTCAACACAAATTTGTAAGCTTTCTTAAAACATGATGAGATTTTTGTGACCTGCTTTTTAACTCATCAGCTATCTTTGGTGTTAGTGTATTTTATGTGTGACCTAAGGCAATTCTACTTCTTCCAATGTGGCTCAGCAGAGCCAAAAGGTTAGACACCCCTAACATCCCTGGGAATGCAAATTTACACAAATAAAGACATGTGCCATGAAGTATTAGCTATTCAGGGATGACCCTCAAGATTTGATTTGCTTAAGAATCATCTAGGAAATGTATTTAAAAGCAGAATCTAATGCTCTTTGGTCTTGATTTTTGGTTCATTAGATCTGGATACTCTTCCTCCTGTTGTAGGGAATCTTAAAACAGAAAGAGAGAGAGTAGATACAGTCAGTGGTTTTTTTTTTTTTTAGTGTTTGATCTAATATATCCCGAGGTGAGAAGAGTAAAGTCATAGAAAGTCTAGTGTTTACAACAAAAAGAGCCGGGCATAGAGGTCTGTGTTAATCAAGCTATTTAGAAGTATGTCCTGGAAAAAAAGGAAAGGTCTTGCGAAGAAGTTGATGCGGTTTGTATTACCTAATTTTCTGTTTTTCTTTATTTATTTTTTATTTATTTTTATTGTTTTTTGACAGAGAGAGAGACAGACAGAGAGACAGAGAGAAGGGGGAGGGCCCAGAGCAGTCTCCATAGTTGACAGCATTAGTTTTCCATATAGTTTCACTCCACAGGTGGGCGCGGGGCTGCGCAGGGCAGGAACTGGGCCGGGAGCCTCCCGCATAGGCCCAGCAAGAACTGAACGGGCGGCACACCCCAGTTCAGTACATGGGTCCACCTGGGCCGGAGCCGGGATTCGATCATCAGGCTCCGGGGCTGCAAAGTGAGCGCTCAACCCGCTGAGCCATCCCAGCTTCCCCTGTTTTCCTTCCTGATGACTTATTTTACAGGAGCACTTGAAAAATGAACTACTTAGAGTAGGAAAATATCATAAGTTATGAAATGATTGATTCCAGCATAGATTGGAGAACATGGTATTGTTGGGATTCTGTTTTATCCCCCAGAAATGTGGTGGGAGCATAAAGTGGGAGATTCTCTGAAACCGCTTTTATTTATTTATTTACTTATTTGTTTGTTTGTTTATTTGTCACACCTAACAGGAATATTTGGAAAGGGGCATCTGAATTTATATACAAAATTTTTCTTTTTAAATACCATTATGTTCTCTAGTCCACTTATCTTTTGTCTAGTTATAGAGGAAAAACAGAAGAGCTTTCTTTAGCTTTGGGAAATTGCCTACTAATGGTAAAAATGAGTGTTTCTCACATGATGGTAAAATCAGAGGCTTGCAGAGAAAGGAGATAAAGCTTCAAATGTATTTGCAAAGCCAAAATATTTGATATCTCAATACAAAGCATTAAATCTTTTGTTTTTAATGTGGATATTTAAGCAAGGACCAACACTGATGTGATTTTGTTCAGGATGTAGAACAAATTACTCCCCTGTCTTTAATTTTCTTCCATATGAATGTATAAAACTCAGAGGAAAACATAAATGCTTTGTGCATACCCAGGAATCTGCTAACAGAAGTTGGGCTGGGAGCAGATATAGGAGGGAGAGACAAGGGGATGTATAAACTCTAGGAATTTGTAGTACATGTTTACATGCTTTCATGTAAATAAGGCCATAAGACTGTTGAAAAATCTACAAGTTTTAAAAAAATCTTTCAATTTTATTGATAAGTCTGAAAATATTTGAAACAAAACTATTTTGATGATTTTACATTAATTCATTGTATAAACAAATCACAACCAAACTGAAAAGCAATGTTTAATATTATTAGGGGTTTTTTTGCTTAGGAAATAAAGTTGCCTGTTTCAAATATTGAATAAAATGATGTTACATTTAAAGATGATTTGTTTTAGCTTTGGTAATGATTGTCGTATAATTTGACTGAATTTGAGTTTATTTTGTACTCTATGTAAGAGCCATTTGAAAGTCATACAAAATCATGATTTGTATTTTTTTCTTGGTTGAAAATGTGCAAAGAAGTATAATTAATTCAGAAATTATTTGCATTTTAACATCAAAACAATTGTTATTAAAGAGGTATTAAAACACTTCTGAATTGTTTAAAACTCTTGTATAGTAATTTGTTTAGATTTCCATATATTATCATATCACTGACAGCATATTTTATCACTTTAAGTAGAAACTTGAAATTATTTAAGTTGAACACTGAATATACATTAACAGAAGAGTGGTCACAAAACTTGCCAATTATTTTCAATATCTGAAAAACAATAGTTTTTGTGAAGTAAAGTTTTAGTCAAGACTTTTTAAAAAGGTATTTTATAAACACGTTTTTCAAACACTGAATTGTTTAAACTGGTTTTAAATGTAAATTTCTTTTGGAATGAATATATTATGAATTTCCTTGTCAGTAGTCTTACATTGTTCATTAATTTCAGAGGGAAAATATTCTTAACAATTATGAATATATTGTTTTTTGCAAATTGCTCTAAAAGTTTTAATAGAAGAGTGCTAAAGTTGGGCGGGGGGGTGTGTGGAATGGCAGTGTTCTAATGGAGGTAAATTAAATCTAGTGACTTTATTTTACTTTTCAATTTTTTTAGTTTCTGCAAAAGATTGAATGCCTTATATCAATATAAGATGAATTTTTTTGTATGTGAATAGAAACTGAAAATTTCATATACATAAAATTTTAATTTGTTAAAAATCTATTTTTTCAAGAGTTGCCAGAAAAGGGTTTATTTGGCTCACTTTTTTTTTCTTAATTGTTGTCATATTTAATTTTTTATTACTGACATTTGTTTTGGAATTCTATTTCAAGATTTTAATGTAGAATATTATTAATATAGTATAACAAAATTGAAATTACCTTACAAAATTAATTTTATGGAAGACAGTGTAGCATATAGTTAGAAATAACAATATGCATGAGCTTTGTATTCAGGTATCCCTAGTTGCAAGTTTTACCATGGCTCCCTTACTAATTCTATGATTTGAGAATGATAACTTTCTTCTTCCAAATATCAGATTCATCGTCAGAAACCTGGGAATTATTACAATACTTATGCCTTATTACTGTATTTTGAGAAGAGCACATACAATGATTTATCTGAAATGTTCATTGTATCTGATCAAGAATTAGAGCTAGAAAAAAGATTTTTTACTAGAATTCATATCATTTTTATAGCAGTTTCTTTACTGTAGCCATCTAGCACATGAGGTTTAAATTTAGCACATGTAAAGAAAAAAAGTAAATCTATAGGGAATTGGCCTTAGGGGTTTAAGTGTTTCATTTTTTATTATAAGTGTTTCATATATATATATATATATGCTCCACATATATTTAGAAACCATTTCAACACATTCTCTCTACTTGATATTTAAGTCCTGCTTCTAATATTTTACTTAAAAAAAAAAATCACAGACAACTTTCTCAAAAGATAATGTCTTGATAATGAACCTAAATTTATGCTTTAGAAAGAATTTTTGACTTTCCTTTCACTTAAAGACAGTAAGTAACCTCATTATAAGAGAACATTATAATGTTTTAAAAAATTGTTTCTAATAATTCCACTGAAGAAATTATTTTCTGCAATTTGAAATAGTAAAATGGTTTTTAAAAACTATCAAAAGCTAAAAACATATCTGATTTTTTTTTATATGTATTTGATTTTGTTTCCAGTTTATGCCTCCTTGATTTACAGTCATGAACATTCTTGGGTCCTTCTATTCTGTGGAGAATGTGATAGCTGTCTTGTAGAAACATCCAAACTTTATTGGCCTCATGAGTCCCAACTTATAATAAGATTAAGATATGCAGGGGAAGCCAGGATGGCTCAGTGGGTTGAGCGCTCACTTTGCTCACCTCAGCCCAGTTCCTGCCCTGAGCAGCCCCGTGCCCACCTGTGGAATGAAACTATGTGGAAAAACCAATGATGAGCAACTATGGAGACTGTTCTGGGCCCTCCCCCTTCTCTGTGTCTTTGTCTCTCTCTCTCTGTCAAAAACAATACAAATAAATCTTTAAAAAGATTAAGATATGCAGTATTCCCAGATTAACTCAAAGAAGCAAACATTTTCTAAACCTGTACAGGCTACATGCATTTTCATATTATAATGAATTCTTTTATCTTCTCACAAGTCAGAGAATCCACATCCAATAATAAAAGCAAAAATATCAAGAGGGGAATTTTTTTTTCAGGCTAAAATCTGAGGTTCTTACGTTCTCCTTATGGACTTTTGACATTTATGGTATGAAACTTTCTCAAATAACATTGTTAATATTGATACCATCTGATTTCTAACATTTCAGTGGCTGGGTTAAGGGAACTTTTATAGAAGAGTTTAAGCTATGAAACATATCTGTGTTCATATATAGTGTAGACATGAAAAGGCCAAATAAGCTCTAAGCAACTCTGTTTTGATAAGAAAACTTAAGAATGTGAGAGATATTATTCTCCAATATAAAAGTTTCTAATTGAGAGAAAGAAAATCCTAAAAACATACATTTAAAAAATTACAAAGGCAACTCTTGTGTTACAATAAAGTTCAGATTCTTTGCTCCTGAAACTATTCCTAAATTTACAAAGAATCAACCATGGTTGTTCCTATAGAAATGCTTGTAAACATAAAGAGTAATACCACCAAAATATGCACACTTATAAATTATTTTCTAAATTGCATCATTGGCTTCTTTAGTAATCTGGGGCTTAAATAATTCTCAGTTTTAAAAAGGCAAGAAAAGTCATATGTGTTTATAACTGGTTTTATGATGTCAGAATTTTAATATTCTTAGTTTCGTCTGTCACTAATGTTCTAATGTGCATACTACCAACATCATTTCATTGTTTATAATCCTCCTTATAAGCAAAAAAAAAAAGAAGAAATTTAAAGAAATAGTATTGATTTTAATGAAAATTATTAGCATTTATAAGTCACATGGGCTTAATATAGGGGCTTTTATTTTAAAATATCCTGAGAGTCCAATTTTTTCTAAAATAATTATTTTGATTATTAAAAGATATTCAATGACAAGAATGTGGAATTACAGAGGCCTACATAAATACCCACAAATAATTGATTTTGAGGTTTAGTGATGTTCTTTCTGGATATTTTTTTATGTAACATACACAGAATAGTATTAATATTTATGTACATTTAAAATGTGTAATTCACTATGCTAAGTTAAGTGCTTTCTGTATATTACTTAAGAATCACAAAAATACCATGTGGTAGACATTATTATACTCACACCATAGAAGAGACACAGATCCTTGCAAAACAAAATTTACCTAAATCACATGGTACCTAAGAGTGAGATCCCGAAGTCTCAGAATTAAACACTTAACTATGCAATACATACACGTTAGAATGTACATTTGTATTATGTGTTAGTGTATGTGTGTATATACTCACACAATAAACAAAGTTTAAAATTTAATATCAGGGGCTTCTGCTTTCAGTCATGATGGAATAACTAATATTCATCTTATTCATCTATATTAAACATTTATAAATCAGACAAAATGTATGTCAACTTTTCAGGTACTGGGCAGAAGGGAACACAGGACTTTGGTTGTTGAGAGAACTAAAAAACGAAAAGCAAGATGAGCCTTGTATTTCATGCTGGTTTTCTTCATGGTGATATTTCCCTGGTCATCTTGTACAGAGGTGAAGCTCACGTGGACAACAAAGAGTGGTAATTTCACTGATGTGAGGAGGAAGAGATGGGAGTGTGGGACTGCTGGGTGGCTAGGATTTGGGGGACAGTATGCTGAGCGAAGGCAGCTGAGCAGAGGCAGTGGACATAAGATTGCAGGTATGTTTTCTTGGATCCTTAGCTGAGAACTGAGATGCTTTTGCATAGGACAGGACTACGTAAGACCTGAGACAGCACTTGCTGTGTGTCTATGAACTAAATAGAGAAAGAGAGGTCAGACAGAGCTGAAACGTATCAGAGTTCCAGCCCCAACAGAGAGAATCAACCTTCCTGAGTTCTTTGAGCTTTCAGAGGCAGCCTTGGAAAAGTCAAAGGGTGTGAGTCATGACCACACACCGAACTGAGAGCCATCTCTAAGAATGAGGGGAAAACTGAAATAAACCCAGCTTAACAAAGCACAATACCATGCCTGCAAAGATAATGTGCCTCTACCAATAATTTAATTCCTGACAAGAAAGTCACTGTCCTTTAAAGAAGACAATATAAGCCATCATTCCTACAAAGAATCAAACATAATACCTACCGCATAATAACATATTATGGGTCATGCAGAAAAGCAAAAAAATGTGACCCAAAATCAAGACAAAAGAGCAACCAATAGAAACAGACACCATTATACTCAGTTGCTGAAATTATCTGAGAATCTTTCTTTTTTTTGTTCTCATTGGGTTTATTATTTATTTATTTATTTATTTATTATTATTTTTACATTTAATGCCCCCTCCCCATGCCCTGCCAGCCCTCTCCCCCCACCTCCCCAGCCCCACCCCCAGGCAACCACCAAACCACTGACTGTGTCCATGAGTTTTTGTTTCTTTGTT
>PVKE010032859.1:0-18243 GCA_004027555.1 Craseonycteris thonglongyai
CTGTTGTGAAGGGAAAAGGCAGAGTTCAACTAGATATAAGTAACCACAGTTAGGACCTCCTCCCGGTCCACTAAAGCAGGGAGGACAGCTGAATGTCATTCTGACACACAGAACTAAGCTCTGCTCCATCTAGCAGGCAGCCCTGAGCATTGCTGGGCTAATAAACTCAACTTCATTTGAGGTTTGATTATTGTTACCCCATCCTCTCACCTGCACAACAGTTTCCAGAACCGGGAAAAATGGATTTGGGTGAAGAATGTGCTGAGGGCTCGGAAGACCTGACAGTCAGGCCTGGTTCTACCACTTTTTAGCGACGTGCCTTCAAATAGTTACTCAACACTTCTGAGTCTGTTCTCGTCACTGCCAAGTACAGCTGAGTAACACTATTTGGTGAGGGTACAGGGAGAATTAGAAACAGTCTCAAGGTGCCTGAAAGTACTCTAAAATGTTCTTTTCATTCCCTCTATCTCTACAAAGATTTCCTAACTAACTTACTTGATGCCTACAGATCACCTCAATATCTCCTTCTTTGCACACAATTTTAACAGTATAGTCTATAGAATTTAGTACTTAAGATTACAGTTTTTCATTTTCCATTATTTCTTATCTCCAAATAAATCCCTGATGACTAGTTCTGCCTTACACATCTATGGGGCACATAACACAGGGCTGGGCATGTAGTCATGCCCAAGAAATCACTCCTGATTGAGGAACCAGGAAGGAGTTTAAGACCAAAGATACACATTCCTTTGTCCCCGTGTTTCCCAGTGGGTCAGAAGCGAGTCACAATGGCCTTGATGAGTAAATTATCCTTCTAGTGGGGCATTCACATTTTGAGTGTTGCTGGCACTTCCTGCACTTCCCTGTGACAAAGCTAAAGTTAAACTGATCTAATTTCAGGGGAAAAGGTGAAAGAGCTCCTCCTGGAGCATGGGGCAGGTTACACCCAGATACCCAGGGAACCGGGGAGGCCACGTGTTTTTAACTTGGTTTTGGTCCTGCAGAATTCAGCATGAGCAAAATGTCCCTGGGGTTACTAACACTGATTGTTGTGGGTGCTCCCCCTCCCCCACAGGCCTTTGGTTTGTTATATAAACACTGTTGCCATGGTTATAATTCAGGAAGTTTTGTTATTTGACCTCGAGAAAAATTCAACCTCAAATCAGAATAGCACTGACTCTTCAGACCACACGAGACCATCAGAAAATAGGTCCTGCCAAATTCCTGCAAGCTTCTAGAAGGAACTACTGTATTTTAGGTAACAAGCAAGCAACAAGAAGAGGAAATGCTGCAATATTATGCAATTTCCTTACATTTCATAGTCAGAAATCCTAAAAATCCCTATAAGCAACTTCTCTTGCTTTCAACCCAAGATCAGAGTCACAGCCAATGTAAGCAAACACTGGAAGCAAAAAAGGAAAAAGAACTCTCACGTACAAGTCAGAAAAGTATTTCAGGAAACTTTTAAAGGCAACAGAAAGGACACAAGCTGACTCGTTATCAGCATACGGCAGTTAAGTAGACGGCATGTGAGCTGACATGTATGTAGGATGTGGCCAGTTCAGTGTGAGCAGCCTGCTGGCTTTCACATTTCCGGCTTCAGGCTGATGTAACATTTAAAAGTGGGTGTGAACCCACTAAAGCTCATCTGCATGGTGTTTCCATGGGGAGATGAGGGACCACTACCTCCTCATTCCCAGATGAAAACTGAAGACTTAAAATGTCTTTCTGTATTCCCCCCTTCCCCATCTCTTTGGAAACAGTGACAGCTCATCAGCAGAAGAGAACCTCGTTCTCTTGTGCTTTGGAAACTTCAATGAGAAATTCCTTGGTTCAGTATATACGACTCCAAAACAGGGGCTCATGAGGTTCTGCTGCCCAAGCAGGGTCCTGCCCAGGACGGTGAGTCACTGCACAAAACCTACTCCTTTTGACTCCCAGGCCCCCTTCCTCCAGAGCACTTAAGGCAAGTGGCATTCACACGGATCTCATGAATCCCCACAATGCCTATTTGAGAGGAAGCAGGCAACTTTGTCTAACACGGGTGAGATGAGAGCACTGCACTTTCAGACAGATGCCTAGAAGCTGAGTTTCCTCGGATACAGGTCCTACCCTAAATCTAGGTAGAATCCTGATGCCAGCCACATATATGCAGCAAGCAGTTCTGGGAAGTTACTCTTTGATTTCCTTCCTCTGAGCTGGTGGGGAGGAGATCCCCAACTCTGCTACATGAGGAACCCCTGTTTATTTCTTAACAAGTTTGTTAAGGAGCAGAAAGGGTCTTATAAAATGGAAGGGTAGGTTCTAGAATTCTTTTTAGTTCTATAGAGGTTGTAAGTTACTAGGCTGGGCCCTTTCTCCTCCTCACACACTATGACAGCAAGATTTATTAAGATTCCCCAGGAATTCCCACATAATGATTGGTGTAAAAGGTAAGGTTGAGACATAAGAGCCCTTGGAAAATGAACATTCCTTCTTTGCCTACCCATCATTCATTCACTCTTCTTCACACAACTGTACCCTGCTTCTCTCCATCCCAGAGTTCATTTACTCCACCTCTGACTCCAGGGGACAGACAGTATGGTTTGGCTAAACCAGCCAGAACAACATATTCACTCCCTATTCCCAACATTTTATTACAGAAATTTTAAAACATAAAGATGAAAAAATTGACAGTAAACACACACACCCATCACATCACCTCTATTCTACAATTGTTAATATGTTGCTACATTTGCCTTGTCACATATCTAGCAACTCTTTATCATCCATGAATCCATCCTATTTTTTGATAAAATTTCAAATAACTTGCAGACATCAGTATCTCTCATCTGAACACTTTAGTATGCATATCATTTACTAAAGTTCAAATTTTGTTTATCAATCTTTTAAAGGTAAAATTTACCTGCAATGAGACAAACAATTCTTAACTGTGCCAATCATGAGTTTTGATAATTTCATAGGCATCCAAAACCCCTATCAAGATAGAAACTATTCCACCAGTTAGTTCTCCCAGGCTTCTTTCCATCTTACTCCAAACAGACACACACACTCACACACTGCACACACACATACAACATCACCATTCTGTTTTGTTTTGCTCCTGCCATTAATCTGCCTGTTCTAGAACATCATATAAATGGCATTGTACCACGTGGACTCCTTTACAGCCACCTTACCTTACGCAGCACGGAATCTCATGTTGCAGCATGAATCAATACTTTTGGTTCTTTTTGTTGCTGAGTAGTGTCTCAGTGTGTCAATACATCACAGCCTATTTATTGATTTCCTGTCCATGACACCTAGACTGTCCCATGTCTTGCTATCATAACTAAAGCTGTTCCAAATTTTTTCTTATAAATCTTTTGGAGGACATATGTTTTCATTTCTCTTGTATAGATTTCTAGGAGTAAAACTGCTGGATTATAGAGCAGGTTTTATTTTTGTTCGTTATTACATAAGAAATTGCCAAGCTCTTTTCCAAAGTGACTGGACCATTTTACTACAAATAGTATGAGAGTTTGGGTTAGGACACATGGTATAAATTGGTCTTTGAATTTTAGCCATTCTGGTGGGTATGTAGTAGTATTCTCATAATGGTGATTATTTGCATTTCCCTGAGGATTAATGATGTCGAGTACTTTTTCATAGGCTTATTGGCCATTTCACTCTCTTGAAAGATGATTCTTCAAGTCTTTTGTCCATCTTTTAATTGAGTTGTTCTTTTCATTACTGAGATTCATGAGATCTCTATACCTTCTGGATATAAGTCCTTTGTCAGATGTATGTTTTGCAAATATTTTCTCCCACTTGTGCCTTCCCAACTGACTTTCTTAATGGTGTATTTGATGAACACAAGTTCTTAACTTTAATAAAATCAAAATTTTCATTTTTATGTAAAGCAATTGCTTTCTGTATGCAATTAAGAAACCTCTGCTAACACCAGACTGCAAAGATTTTTTGTCTTGTGTTTTCTTCTGGAAACATTACAGTTTTAGTTTCTATGTTTAAGTTTATGACCCAACTTTAATTAATTCCTCTAGTTCCCCTAGTTTGTAAATATAATTTACAGGTGCTTATGAGTCACAGATTTGGACTTCACTGGTTTAAGACACAAATTTAGAAACAAGTAGCACTAACCCACCTGACTCCCTTCCCCCTCATCCCCTACAATGTTGTCATGTGGAATTGATCCGTAGAACCTTTGAGGATCCTCATGATGTTGACAAAACTGATATCTGCTCCCTACCCACTCACAGTTGACAGGACAAGGGGGTAAAAATGCTGAGCTTTGTAAAGACCTCTATGTATGCCTCAGGCTAATTTTCAGGGTATACAGCTAACTACATGGCTACCTGTAAGCTATTATGTGGATGTGCAGGGAGGCCTAGGAGCTGACAAGGATAGTGGTCTTGACCAGCCAGTGACTTCTTGTGTGACCCTGACCAAGCCTCTCACTCTTACTGGATCTTAATTTCCTAACCCATCTAAAGAGGGGCCAACATTTTACTTTATTATTTTGGTTTCTTAATAAAATTTTCTATCTTAAAAAAATAAAAGAGGGGCCCTGAAAACAGATCTGCTTTAAAAACCAGACTCCCTCCCTGACTAATAATTTTAATATCCCACTGCCAAAAATGAACTCCTTTAGGTCTTATCAGGGTTCTCATGTCAAGACTCCATTCATTTTAAGGATTTCATATAACAATGGGAGGACAGTACCTTATATCTTATCAGCAAGCTGCTACATTGTGATTGGCTGATAGCTAGCTAAGAATGACGTCCTGTAGATTTAGAGGAGCAGGGAGTAAGGACTGGGAAGGAATGGGAGAAGCATTGGAAGGCTGCTGCTCCAAGACCAACTCAGCTTACTGAACGATGCAGTTTAAAGCTGACCAAGAAGAAAGGGGCTGTGATCACTGCTCTTATCAGCAGCACAAAGTGCCCAACCCAAACATCTCTTGTTGCTCCTCTGCAGAGAGACAAAGCACATGGCACACAGAACCCCCAAGCTCAGTTATGACAACAGCCAGCAGCCAAAGGCAACAGGGAGGACTAAGCCCACTGGGTGGAAGATGGGAGAAATTAGGACATGCTTCACTTCTGACCTGAACTTGAGAGCAGGGCAGATAAATACACAACTCCGAAGGCCGTCTGTCTCTAGGCCCCCTCCTACAGCACTTGATATGGTTGATTACTCTGTGTTCTCTCACGTTCACCTCTCCTGAACCCTACCAAGCCCCGCTTCATAGGCAATTCTGCAGGTTCTTCTGCACTGCACTGATCTTTTTTAACCTGGAAAAAATATATATGTATATCCTATGAATTATATAATATCTTAATAAAATATTCATATTGTAATATAAGAATATAAAATAATCATAAATATGAAATAATTACAAATATAAAATATACATGCACATTTACATATACACGGTTGATTCTCATCATTCATAGTCATATGCCTTTAAAGTCACCATGAACACTGAATTAGCAAATAATAATCCACTGCTCCTAGGGGAAAATTAGGGTTAGATGCCCACAAGCTTTTCACAACATTTTCAACTAGTCAGTACATAACCTCGTTTTACATGTGCTTCTGTTTACACCTCATCTAATCCAATTGCTGATGCATTAACGCTGACCTTGCGGCTAACAGCATTGGCACTGGTGCTTGAAGGCAGCACACCCGCAGGATTCTCAAGAAGGCACATCACAGCCTTCTTGCGATTAGGACACTGGGCAGCACATCACTGCTAGGCTAGGGGGCATTTTAAACAGTGAAGTGACCAACAAAAAAGCAAAGAAATGTATGCTTTGTGGCACTAAGTAGCAAAAAGTACACTTATTTGCTGTACAAGGGCAGAAACAAGAAGACACAGTGTCACCTCACTCAACCTCAGCTAGGAATATGTGTGTTAGGCAACTAAAAATTTTCTCTGCTCTGTGCATATCTGTGAATAAATGCAAAAGCACCATAAGTATTGATTTTGGGGGTTACAAATAAATTTTAGCAAGTAGGTGGATTCCCACATATGAAATCCACACATCAACTGTGCATATGTACAAGGGCTGTTTGGAAAGTATCCAGCCATGTAATACAAAAAATAGAGAAATTTATGGCTGGATTTATTTTCTGGACAGCCCTTGTATGCGTATGTATATACACACAAAACTATTTTGAACATACATAAAAGTACAGGGACTCATGATGCATAGTCAATCTATTAGCGGTTTTCTAATTTGTTTCCAACTGAGCTCTTTCTCTCAGGACTTAAACACCCTAGTCCCTTCGCTCTGTCTCTATCCCTGTCTTCCCCTACCCCAAACTTGGTACGTATCTTTCCTATGCAGGTGTTAATACTTCTACAATGTGTTCACACATCCATAAACAACATATGGTTTATGTTTTAAAAACATATACATTATACCCCATATGTATCTTGTCTTGTAACTTGCCTTTTCATCTATCATTATGTTCTTGAGATTTATCCATATTGATAAGTGCAGACCAAGCTTGCTCATTTTACCCACTGTAAAGTATTCCATTAAATCAATAAGCCAGAGTTTATTCATTTCTGTACAGATGAATATTATAGGTTGTTCCCAATATTTCGTTATTATAACCGACAGTACAGGGATCAACCTTTTAATTAATTTTTTTAACTTGTCTCCTTTTGTACACATATGTGAAGTTCTCTGGGGCTGAGATAGCAAGCTACCACCTGCAGGCCAATCCAGTCCGCCTGGGTTTCGTAAGTACTTTTGAAAACAGTAAATGCTCCAGCATTCACATATTATCTATGGCTGCTTCTGTGCCACAGTGCAGAGCTGAGCAGTTCCAACAGAGATGGTTGTAGGATTCATGCATGTCCAACTTTATGAGGTTTTCAGTGGATTTACCTATTTTCACTCCCCTCAGCATTACACTTTGAGAGTTCCACAGCTTACTCCTTAAAAATCCCCAAAGCTTCTCCTTGACTCCCTTATCGCCCTCTCTACACACAACACTTGCACATGTCACCATTCCAATGGTTTTAACAGATGCCTCTATGCACGTGGCACCCCACTTCTAAATCGGCAACCCAACCTCCCTCCAGCTTTCCCAGGGGCACACCTCCATTCCTAACCACTGGCTAGTTATCACCATTGGGGGATTTCCCTGAACCTCAAAGCCAGCATCTGTTCTTCCTATCGCCACCAAGAAGGATTTCTTGAAACAACAAGAGGGTAACACCTTAGAACTTGTGAACAAGCAGCTAAATTAGGAGTTGTTTTTAATGGGCAGATACAAGGCCATTTAATAGAAAAAATAATACACAAACCTATTTCACATAGCAACCCTGCTCCTTCCTAACTGGGACACCTCTCTGTGCCTCACTGCCACTACCTATAAACTGGGGATCCCTGCACTGAACTAAAGGATCAGAGAGTAGCAGGAAAGCTGCTGGCTCGGTATCTGGCACACAGCAAATGCTCGGTAAACAGGAGTTAATAATCACTGCTATCGGCATTATTCTTTCTCCACAACTAGAGCCTAAAATCTTAAAATAAGATTACTTCCACATCTAATCAGTGACAATAACTATATTTTGTTTTCAAAATGATTATAGCTACCGTATTTTCCAGCGTATAAGACGACCGGGCGTATAAGACGACCCCCTAATTTTACAGTTAAAACATAGGTTCAGGCCTATATTCGCTGTATAAGACTACCCCCCACTTCCGAGGCTGTAGTCTTATACAGCGAATATAGGCCTGAACCTATGTTTTAACTGTAAAATTAGGGGGTCGTCTTATACTCCCGGTCGTCTTATACGCCGGAAAATACAGTATTCCTTTTTAAATCCCAAGATTGCTGTTGGGGAGTACAACACCTCTTGTTCGGAATACAACAGCTCTTGTTCGGAATACCTTCCCAATGCTTTAACTTCTGCCTTCCCCTTGCCAACACGTCCTTCTCATAGCCACCACTCTGAAATTACATCTGCTCTAGAATCCGTTATGGTCACATCATCCCTTACAGCATAATGTCCAAGTTTCTACGTGAGGTCTCTGACAAGGTGGCCCCAACATTTTTAATCTCCCTTTTCCTTTTCTCATCCCAAACCTCATGCCCCAGCTACATGCAAAAACTGGCTATGTTCTATACCTACCCCATGCTTTCCCAAGAATTCTTGTTCCCATATTTCTTGCTAAGAAAGCCCTTCTATCCATCTCTGTATGTGTGTGTGTGTATATGTATACATATATATATCCTTCAAAGCCCTACTTATATTAATATATGCTCCCATCATGAAGCTGTCTTCAACTACCTCAGTCTAAAATGATCTCTTCTATTTCAAAGCAGTGTGTTTACAACTCACATTCATCGTTTCCACTGTGAAATAATAACAAGGTGACAGATTTATCCCTGCAGACCCCAGAGGGCCTTGTGCATAGATGGCATTCAATAAACATTTGATGAATGACATTACGAGCCAAGGACATTTAAAGCGTTGTCAGTGCACATCCTACACTCAGTTTACATTAACTTAAAAAGGGCCAATCCAATCACTCAAAGAGGTTACATAATTAAAAATGAATTTAGGACTTAGAGAGCCCTTCAAATCTGAGAAGAACAAATTGCATTCTGTCTACCAGCATTTTAAGTATTAAATTGCTCACTGATAGTTTTGCTCACTGCAAGTAGGTTAAGCAACAGGGCAAGGCACAGAGCCCAAATTTCCTCACTCCCAGAAGTATATCAGCCATGAAAAAAGCAGGGTCTCTTAAAGCGTGGCAGCTCATGTAGTTTCTTCTATGACAGCTAGTTCCATGTGCTTAAAAATCACTGCTACACTCCTTAAATCACCTTGGGAGCATTTCAAATCAGCTCAGGAATAATGGTGTTAAGACAACAATAACCACTTGAAGTGGGGAAAAAATGAAGGTAGAGCTCCACCTTACACTGTTTTAATGCCAAAACAAATCTCAGGTAAATATTTATCTTAGAACGGAGAAACATTCAAGGAAGAATAAAATACATACAGTAGCTCATAGCTTTAAGATATAAAGAACTCTTATAATCAATAAGAAAAAGGTAAATACATTAATATAAAAACAAATGGACAAAGGATAAACTATTTGCCAAAGGAGGACATGTGCTCAATAAATGGAGCATATTCAAACTCAAAAAAACAAAACAAGAAAACTCAAATTATAACAATTACAACAGTGATATTTTTTACCTCTTGAAAGAATTTTAAAAATTTTTAAATGGCAACAATATAGATGTGAGCACAGGGAAATAGATCCTCCCATATATGACGTATAATATAAACTGGTACAGTCTTCATGGAAAGCAAACTTCAAAAATGGACCTGTGTGTTCACCAAGCATAGTACTTCTATGAATTTACGCTAAGGAAAGAATCATAGATAGCAGCCCACAGAGGGGTTTCTGTAAATTCATAACCCCCCCCGACATACTATAAGTATTATGTATTTATACACTTACATGGGAATGCACACAATTCTCTTAATATCATCAAAGGAGTTTCTAGATCACCCAAGAATTTCAGGTTGTAGAATAACATTTAGAAACAAGGTGTTGCCTGTTATCTATACAATGTTCATTCTTCCTTAAGAACAGATACCCTACCCTGATGTGTAGAAAAAAATTTTCATTCAGCTGAAAATACTACAATCCTTAGGTTGGAAAGTGACTCAGGTCTGGCCAGTGGGACACAAGCAGATGTATTTTGGAGATTTGTGGGAAATTTCTGTTCCACACACACACACACACACACACACACCTCTTCTTCCCCCCCACCCCCACCCCTTTCCCCCTGCCTGAACCACAGACAAGAAGCCGGGAGGTACAACAATCTTCTCACAAGCATGATGTGAAGAAGTAAAACAAAACCTATATCCAAGGGTGGAGGAAGAGAGAGACAGAGAAAGTGGGTCTCTGAAGAAGTCATGGAGCTGCACCCATCTGTCCCTAACTGCCTGTTCCCATATCATAATGCCTAAATACCCACCATTTCATTTAAGCCACCATTTGTGGGACTTCAAGTTATTAACAACAAAACTCATGGCTAAATTGATACATATGACAAAAATACAATAAATTAAAGTCCTACTTATAGTATAATATGTGTAAAGTGATCCATTGTGTGTGTGAGAGAGAGCGAGAGAAATGGAAAATAATTTACAAACATCAAAAATTATCCAATATTCTCTATGAGGTGAAAGATATTCATTAGACTCCTATGCTTGCGGTCATTTTCCACATTTGGCCATTTTTAAAACAACAAAACAAAGGATTAGCACCTCTGAGCCTAATCCACCATGGAGTAGCAAAGGAGGGTCAACCTCAGCTAGCAAGGACATACACAGCTGTCTCTGTGTCAGATGAACTCAAGTAGCAGACAGTCAGGTGACCAGTCCCTGTTCCACACTATCAAAAAGGTGCAGCCTGTGTGTGTGTGTGTGTGTGTGTGTTGGGGGGCGGGGGGGGGCTGCTCTGGGGGAGATACAGAAGTCCCCAGCAGCTCTCAGGTCACCTGGACAATAGTCACCAATTCCCTGATACAAGGCCTATATGTGGCGCCATAGAAGAGCAGACACCTTGGACAACTGCTTCCAGGTCACAGCAACGCAATGCACAGGTTAAGACCCAGGGATGACCTTCCTGGAAGCCACCCAGACAGAAGTTTCCAGGGACTCTCTGAAGTTCCTGATCTATCTTCTTCCTAAAAACAGCAGGCTCAACAAACCAAGCTTGCAATTTGGGGCCAGTTTAGTTAAGTGTAGCCACACTGTGTCTTGACACTGAGGAAACCATGTCCTTTCAAAACCTCGCAAGAAGAGAGGTACACAACAAGAGTAATGGCGGACTTTGGGCACACAGAACAGCCTGGCTGGAAGAGGCAGGCAGGAGTGCTGAGATCTTTTCCTTCCCTTTCAGATTCCTTCCTTCCTCTCCCCAATTGACTCCGTGGAGCTGCCAGGCTGAATCACAGCGTAACTCCTGTCCTGCTGTCCTGCCCACTCTGCCCTGTGTAGTAAAGTTTAAACAGCAGAGACAGATACCCCTCCTGCCAAATACACCTCTCCTGCCCCAGAGCAAAGCTAGCAGCTCTGTTCAGAGTACCACAGCTCTGATTTTGCTCTACTATTCTGATTCACACAGCTGAACAAAATGACTGTTCTCATTACAAATGAGCCCACATTTCATTGCCAGCGCAGGCATTCCTAAGTGCTCACGCCGAGTTTGCTTGGGTCAGCAGCCAGCCAGCTGGACTGCTCCAACAACTTATGTAACTGCTGGGTCTCCACCTTTGGCTTGGAGGATGGGGAGGGGTGTGTAGGCAGGAAATAGAATTAGATCGAGCTGTCAATCCATCGTGTCTGAACAGCCTGCTAAATGTTTGGTTACAGGGCTTTTTCAGCCTTCGAAAGCAACATAAGGTGGATCAGATCAGTCCAGCTTACGTGCAGCAACAGCAAAAACGCAGCTTGGGGTCAAATGGACTGGCGAAAAAACCTGTGACTGGGCTAATGCAGTGAAAGCCTCCAAGCGACAAAAGACAATGTGAAGATAGGGACCTTTCATTTAGTAGTCACCTTTAGGAGTAACCTTACTCCTGAGGTTAAAAATGAAGGGTGTGGGAGGGATGGGAGGATGGGATGGGGGGCGGGTGAAGGTGCTCAATTAGCTCTGAGCCAGGTTGGGGTATAAAGGCACCATGGTAAGTGAAGTACCTTCTCCCCAGCCAGGGGCAAAGGCAACTCTAGTTTATTTTGGCCAGTAGCTCTGGAGAAGGAAAGAAGGAGGTGAAAAGGAGGAGGCAATTAGTCTTTTGAGTAGAAAGTGTACAGAAAGATCCTGCATTGAAGATAATTCCATGCTATAAAGGAGCTGCCACCCTCCTGCTTTTTTTTTAAACATCTCATATATGTAATGGTTTGCTTTTTAAACTGATAACAATTTTATTTTAAGATCTATTTTATTGTTTTTGATAGACAGAAAGAGACAGAGAGAAGGGGGAGGGCCCAGAGCAGTCTCCATAGTTGTACGTCATCAGTTTTCGACACGGTTTCATTCCACACAAGTGGGCAGGGGTCACGCAGGGCAAGAACTGGGCCAGGGGCCTCCCACATGGACGGCTCATCCCCAGGAGCTGGGGGCCGAACCAGGAGCCTCCCACATGGAAAGCTTGCCCTGGCAGCCACCCTGCTGCCTATAATATTGATTATCAGGAGCACATTCAGCCCTTCAAAGAACTTTTCACACATTAAAGTGTACCCTACCTACCGTGTTTCCCGAAAGTAAGACATCCCCCCAAAATAAGACCTACTTACAGTTTTGCCTCTCGCTGAAATACGTATAAGGCATCCCCCCGAAAATAAGACCTAGCGCATCTTTGGGAGCAAAAATTAATATAAGACACTGTCTTATTTTCGGGGAAACAGGGTATAAGACACTGTCTTATTTTCGGGGAAACAGGGTAAGACACTGTCTTATTTTCAGGGAAACAGGGTAAGACACTGTCTTATTTTTGGGGAAACAGGGTATAAGACACTGTCTTATTTTCAGGGAAACAGGGTACTTAAGTGACTTTACAAATGTAGGAAATCTAATCTGGAAGGCAGCTTACAGCTCACCACTTCTGGCAGTATGGAGGCAGGGCAGGTGCACACATGACTAGAGGAAGGCGAATAGAACATTTACGACATAGAAAGTACACCCTATTGTAGGTTTACTAGCTCGTAAAAAAGGGATTACTTGTGCTGGACCCTGTATTGTGCACTTGGGGTTTGGCCCAAGTTGCTTCAGGAGAGATGTTTGAGGAGAGGCAGAATAGCAATTACAGTGACTGAACTAACCTTCATATGGGATTATCTCCTGAGACTGGTCTCACACTGGACGATTCCCCGCATTTCTCACAGGAATGCCCTTACTGCCCTGGATATAAATAATGCAGCCTGAATACAAATTTCTGTTCTCTGCCCCTGAACATTCCCTTTCCCTTTGGTTGTGTATGGAAGAAATACTACCATAGTTTCAAAGCCGTCAGTCTGCCCCTGAGGTTTCCTTCTGCCAGGCTTGATTAAGAGCCCATCGGTAGCATTCCTAGTCCTCAGCAGGTACAGCCATGTTGGTCAAATCCTGAGTGAAAACACTGCGTCAAAGGGAACGCGCCCAGTACCCTCCGGAGGCACGATGGTTCCCTGCAGGAAAGAAGCTGCTTCCTGAGCAGATGCACTGCAGCTGGTGACACAGCGCGAGCCGAGGTGGAACAAAACCCAGACACCAGCTGGGACCTCGCAATTCAGGAGACTTGGGTGGGGAGGGTGCAGAGACAGAAACAATGTCTAGTTGAAATTGCAAAGGTAAGTATAACTTATTAAGGGGGAAAAGGGGTCATAAAACATCAAAATGAAAAGCTTCCTTATAAATCCCCATCTTCTTTAAACTAATAATGTTATTTTTTCATAAATAACTATTATGCTATTATGATACTTAACAAAATTAGTTATAATTCATTAATATAATCTCATAGTCAGTCCACAGTGAAATTCCCACAACTGACTCACAAAGGTCTTTGATAATTGGTTTGCTCAAATCAGGGTCCAACCTAGGTCCATACGTTGCATTTGGTTAGGTGTCTAAAGTTACTTCTATTTTAAACAGTCTCCTCCCAACCCTTTTCCTTTACCACAACATTACTTTACTGAACAACTTCAATCTGCAATGTTTTAATTCTTTCTTTAAAAATCTAAAAGAAATGTGTGAAAGGGTTGAGATTTGATAAAGCTGCCTAGTGAAACGAGGTTGGTCATTCATTATAACATGTATTATGCCTCTTTGTATTTATTCCCCAATTTGAAGACTTACAAAAAAACAGCAAGAACTTTCTTTCTGACATACAGCTCCAGGAGCAAAATAACATTTACAGGGTGTCCATTACATGGCAACTATTGTACCAGGAGATTTTGATAGATGATCTCATTTATTATAGTTATACCAAAAAACTCTATGAGGTCAGTGTTAAAATTATCCCTACTTAACACATTGTGTACAGATCACGAGAATCTTTGTTTTTTCTGAGCCATGCGTTAAGGACAGGTAAGGAGAATTCTCGTTTTTACACTTGACCTGTTATTTTTTGCAAGATTTAATTAATTAATGAGGTTTGGTTGATATATAACAAGCAAATATTATCAATGGATAAATTTATGTAAGCACAAAAAATTTCATTGAAAAGTTATAAATAATATGGAAGCAATAGCATTTTAAAGAGAAGAGTTCATTTCAACGAGGTCTCATTTAAATACCTGCAGGAACAAAGGGGTATGAGGGTTTTAAACCCCGCCATAGGCAATGTGTTGACAGATAAGAATCTGGGATACAAAGATTATTCAAATCGTAGGTGATGAGGCCTCTATTCAACTCCTTTGTCCAAAACCATAATTTTCTACTGGTCTTCCAATTTTGAGTCTGAGCAGCTTCCATCAATTTTGGGAGTGGCTACTGGCGAACCATGGCCAGCAGACGGGGATACAAGCAAATGGGACAGCGTCCCTTTCTCCAAAGAGAACCAAGGATTTCTCAGACATTACCTCATACCCCCTCATCACTGGAGAGAAAGAGAGGTCAAGAAATGGGAAAACAAATGTGGGGAAGCACTGCTGTTGAGGTAAGAGGCACCCCTTGACCTAGATGTACCACCGATGACCTTGAGGCCTCAGGCGTGTCTTATAGTGCCTCTCAGCACAGCTTAGACCTAAGGAAACAAAACCCAACCCCACTCCAATTAATCCAGAAAGGGAAAACTTAAGACTAAGAACCTGCAAGAGCACAAGAAAGAAACAGAAAATATTTTCTAGCTATGTCAGAGTCACTGAAAATAAAGTCAGAGTAGTCAAGAGGAACCTCGTCCCAGGTCTCTGTGGGTGATCTTTCAACCACCCTACCCTGGCCATGGTCCTGGTGTAACCTTTCCAGCTGTTGCCCATGTGAATTTACTCTGGAAGAAAAACAGAACTGGTAGAAACAGAAAAATACAAGATACCAGAGGCCCGCTGAGCTGGGCTGACGACGTTCACACTGGTGCATCTCTGACTCACCAACTTCCTCAATGAATTTCTGTGGTTAAGGGAGAATAACACATCTGTCTTTGGGGAGGCGAAGTGTGAAATGTTTTTGCTTCCTTTCTCCTCCACCTTCCACTTTCTTTCCTACCCAAGAGAAGGAAAGGAACTTTGGGAGTTGGCTGCATTGGACTGTGCCAAATGGACAATGTTCAACATACAAAGGTTGACTCCTTACCCAGGAAACTGTAAGGGTTCAGCACTAAGAACTGAGGCAAATGTCCAAAAATCATTATCACACAGAGAAGAGAAAAAAAACAAAAGCCCATCTGGGCTGACTTGTGTCAGACCCATGATCTGTAGTCAAGTCAATCTGACAAAAATTTGCCAGTCTTCCATGTGCTTTTGAAACAAATCAAGAAATCAAGATAGGACTCTTACTTTGCAAAAAAAGGTTAATTGATGGCTCTCTGTGCCCCAGTAACAAAGTGTTGACTATGTGTTTAAAGTTCTCTTTATTTGTGGCCTAGCAATGCCACCAAAATAAAAGGCATAGATAATGAATCAAGTGAAACTATAATCTCCAGGAAGAACTCAGGGCTGAGGTGTTACTTCTATGCAACATCACCAGCAGCAGCCCCCCTCTGATGCTCAGTTAGATGAGCTTCAGTTACTCATTAAGAGGAACACCTGTTGCTTCTGTCGGCTCAAAATCCAAACCCCTTTCTTCTCCTCGATTTTCCTGTGGGGAACTATCCCTTCCTTCATCTCTGTCTGTGGTTGGATGCAGCCAACCCCAGGGAGGGCATATGACTCAGGTCTGGCCCAGCAATCACAGAGGATCACTTCAGGGCCCATCCAATGAAAAAGTCAGCCCAGGGCTTTGCTAGGACTCTTAGGGAAGAAACATATTCTTTGTGCTGAGGTTGCTAAGAGGACAGGGTACAAACCAGGAGCTGCTGGCTTACCCCTGTAAACTTATCTGTGACACAGTGAGAAGCATCTGAGAATGAGGCCAAACCAAGGAAAGCAGGAGCTAACAGGTTCAGAAAGTAAATTCTCTTTGTTCACGCCCTATTTAAGTTGGTATAATTGTTTTAAGGGTTGAAATTCCACCTACAGGGAACCAGATGCCTGTACAGAACTGTCTTTCTAATCTAGTAAGGTCGCGGTTTATATTTTTGGCATGTAAAAAATATATATATATCTTTTCCTGGCAGGGTATCTTATGACCTCCTGCATTTTTCAATACACAGTCTTATTGGGTGTGCTTTTTACTCTTTGGCTGAGTTTACATCGAATGGATATATTTATGACATACGGATGTTAAAGACTTCATGGAGTAATAATGACCAGGTCACATGTCCTGGCATCACAGAGATCTTACCCTTCAGCTACTTTCAGGTCAATGAAAGGACAGACCAGAGAACCTATCCACTCCTGGGTGAAAGGCCCCTGCACTCTACACAGACTGATAGCATCACATCAGCTCACTTACTTTATAAACTTACAACTTCCTTTATTAAAGGAGGTGTTTTTTAAATGCTTTCTTATTCCTATTTCAAAGGAATTTTCAAAAATGCTTTTAAGGAGCAAAATGGTATTATGGAATGATCACCAGGTAATAATACAAATCTGCAAAACCCTGGGAAAAAAACTCCCAATAAAATGAAATAGAATATGGTGATATGCCAGCTTACCTGGGCATAAGATTCTAAAACTAACATTTAAGGCAAAGCCCAGAAAGAGTGACAATTGCTCTGAAAAGCCCTTAGCCAAGCATACAGCATAACATACTTTGCTTTGTTTAACCCGTACTGTACAGCCTGTCAGTAAGTTCCACAGAGAAATTTTCCTCCAGATGATGGTTCCTTCAGTTGAGCACCAAGTCAGTGGCTTGTGTTCACTGTATTTGTGTTGCTTGCAGGATGCTTACCATGGAGGTCATATAAGATAAATGCGTATACCTCAACTAATTTTATTATGCTTTTTTTTTAATTGTTTTTGACAGAGAGACTGAGACACAGAGAGAAGGGGGAGGGCCCACAGCAGTCTCCATAGTTGTACGCCATCAGTTTTCGACATAGTTTCATTCCACACAGGTGGGTGGGAGGGAGTGGCGGACAAGGCAGGAACCAGGTGGGGACCTCCCACATGGGAGGCATGCCCCTATAAGCTGGGGGCTGAACCAGGGGCCTCCCACATGGGAGGCATGCCTCTACAAGCTGGGTGCTGAACCGAGGTCCTCCCACATGGGAGGCATACCCTGGCAAGAGTTGAGCTGGGGGCCACACCTTGTTCAGCATATGGATCTGCACAGGCTAGGGACGGGATTCGATTCTCAGACCCCAAGGCTGCAAAGCAAATGCTTAACCCACTGAGCCATCCAGTCCTCCCCCTATCCTTTCTTAATAAAAGTACTAGCCAAATGACCCATGACAAGGAAGGCCGGAGTTATCTTTATCCTCTCATAATCCTTTACTAAGAAATCTTAATAAATAAATAAAATAAAATATAAATCTTCATTAGGCAACCTAGGATAAGGAAGTTTCTATGTGTACTGTAGATAGGGAGACTATGTACATAGGAAACATCTAAAGAGCAAAGCAAAGTCAAATTAAAACTAGTTCTTGAGTAACTGCTTGCAAGAGATAGCATCACATCAGGATCCCCAAATTATTAGTAGAGAATCCTTTTTATATAAAAAAAAAAAAAGAAAAAAAGAAATCAAGGACATGCCAGGATGACTCAAAGTGGGTTGAGTGCTCGCTTTGCAGCCCCGAGGTCCAAGGATTGAGTCTGGGTCCTGGCCCCTGCCTGTGCAGACCCATATGCTGAACTGTGGTGTGCTTCTCATGTTGGGGAGCCCCCAGTTTGGTTCCTGCCAGGGTGAACTTCCATGTAGGAGGCACTCTGTTTGGCCCCCAGATTGCAGGGGCATGCCTCCCATGCGGGTGGCCCACGGCCCAGTTCCTACCCTGTGCAGTTCCACGCCCACCTGTGTGGAATGAAACTATGTCAAAAAACTATGGAGACTGCTCTGGGCTCTCCCCCTTCTCTCTGTCTCTATCTCTGTCAAAAACAATAAAATAAATCTTAAAAAAAAAATCAAAATCATCAACCAGTTGAATATGCAACCTCAGTACACAAAAAGATGAAA
>PVKE010032860.1:0-18234 GCA_004027555.1 Craseonycteris thonglongyai
CTCCTCCCCCCTATCCTGGTAACCACCAAAACATTGAGTGTGTCCATAATGCTGGTGCCCTCTCCCACCTTCCCTCCCTCTCTCCCTCCCCCCTCCTCCCCCTCCCTCTGGCAATCACCAAGCTATTGATTGTGTCCATAGGTCTCTGTGTCTTTGTTACTTTCACTTTTATATTCCACCTATAAGTGAGGTCATATGTTTCCTGATTCCCAGGGTATTCTTAACAATGAATGGGCATTTCAGTCTGTGGCGATTCCAAGAACCTTGGGTAAAATGCAAACTCCTTAGCCTTTCTCAGGCTCCTTACACAGCTCCCTGTTTCAAAGGAGGTGAGGAGAGCTTTCCAGTAGCATCTCTCTCAATTCTTCCATAGTTTAGCATGATTATTTCCCAAAGGGAAATTTATTCCCAAATATTATTCCCAAAGATTGTATCATAATGTTACTATCCAATTACTTTATGAAGCTACAGTGAGATTACTCATACTCTCAGCAAATTATTCTCTGCTCCAGTTTTGCTATGCCAAGTTAGCTATGGAGTGGATGGTTACGATTAGCGAGGAATATGGAAAGATAAACAAACCAATACCAACAACAATAAAAACCTACCTGCTAAGATGCCTGCTGAGCTACAGAAGTGCAGAAAAGGGATTCTCTGATAAGCGATTACTTGTAATCTGAAAATTTGCTGTTTTTAAAAATTCACATAGACCCCAAATCCCAGCTTGACTATTAATGAGGATGAGATGGATTTAATAAAATTTCTTTTCCCCCCCAGATGTTCATGCAGCGTGTACCCTGAGACGTAGTTTCTTCTATTAGAAAGGCACTAGTTTGGATGAAGTTAACTATGTCAGTGTCCTTAGAGCTTTGATGACACTAATTGAGCTCAAAACATATTGAAAGTATTGAGGGATTCATTTCTAAATGTTTACGTAAGTGTAAGAAAAATAAAAATAAAATGGAATAGATGGCCAAATGGAGACTAGTGCCCAGGTCTTCTGGCTTTTGGTATAAACACTCTTTAAGAATTTCAGGGACTGACTTTGTTCATAAACAGACATAAAACTTGACATTGACATTGCCCAATACTATCCAAATCTCTACTTGGTGTCTGACTTAAAAGGAAGATGTTTCTGATACATTTTATTTTTGCTTTTAATTTGGGATTAAGTTTAGTGTTTATTTAGTGTGGTCAAGAGACAACAGGGGAGTAGGATGTGGTGGCCTGACTTTATAATTAATCTTCTTAGTCCCTTGAAAACAGAGGTTACTTGAAAATTGATGTATGTATACTTTTTAATTGATGGAGATGGTAATGGAAATATATCTAAAAGACTTGCCTTCAAAAAACTCATGGTCACAATCGTGTCAATTTACTATTTTGCTACACGGATTTCTTCCCAATTGTCTCCCTTTGAACACAGTTTAACTACTTAATACATATTTTCTATAGCTGGTTAATTTGGAAACACATTCTTATTCAGCTCTGAGTCATTCAGAAAAAGAAGTTGTTTAGATGGATAATGGAGAGGCATTGAGAGTGGTGAAAAGGCTCTGGCTGAGATCCAAGTAGACTCCTGCTTCACCTGTAGCCTGCACAGATGTTCGGAGCTGAGTGGGTGGGTCCACATCCTTTCTTTCACTCTTGCTCCTTTATCTTTCTTCTTCCCTCTTTTTCTCTCTTTTTCTTCCCTCCTTTCCTCCTTTTCTCCCTCCGTCCTTTCATTCCTCCCTCCCTCCCTCTCTCCCTCCCTCCTTCCCTTCCTTCCTTCTCTCCATCCCTTTACTATTTTATCTTTCCTTACTTTTTTTCCCCCTATGAACCTTTCTCTCTTTCCTCCTTTAAAAAACTTACCTTCATTTAGTCTGTGACACTGTTCTGTCATATACCCAACTTGGTGTTTATCTCTGAATTTGTTTGCATGTAAGTGTATGTTTGTGTGTGCGCGTGTGTATGGGGAGGGGGAGGTGACTGGGAGGTAGCAGTGATTACAATCTCTATTGTTCTTTTCATATTTCACTGTGAGCTGACTGTTTTGTTTCAGGGATGGTTCAGATGTCCAGTCATCTCTCGTACATTTATTCATTTAAGCTAGTATTCATCCAAATATTGATGATGCTAAAATATGAGTGTTTATTTACTTACTCATTCAGGAATTCTCATTAAGCAGGAACTCAGTACTGGGGATATAATAATTTAGAAGCCTTCCTCTAGGTCTGTAAGGAACGTAGACTGTATTAGCGGAGAACATAAGATAAGCAGGCAGTCATAATACAGCAGGATTCATATTATAAGTGTCATGAGTACATAGAAAGATCATAGGGACATGTAGAAGAAACACCTAAATTTTCGGGCAGAGACTCACATGGAGGAAGTCAGGAAACACCATTTTTAATTCACGTTTCAGAATTTAGCCTGAATTCATTTTGGAGGTGATATTAAAACTAAGACATGGGAAATGAGTTGGTGTCTTAATGTTCTCTAGAAAAAAAGAGCTTGAGGAAAACCTAAAACTTGATCCCAGGGAAACATGAGTGAGTAGAAAAGGGAAGTTGGGCAGAAAATGCGAAGTGGTACATAACTTCACAAGAAAACCCAATAGTTTTCTTAGCCAGGTTGGGCATGGATAAAAGTCACGGAGAACGTCTATGATTCTCCTTCCCATCTTTGCTCTCTTGTTTGTCAAACTTTCTTTCATGGTTCAGTAACTCTAACACTCTGTTGGGTTATGTTCTCTGGCCTCTGGGGGCAGCCATTGGGAAAGTTAAAGTTGTCATGGGACTGGTGTGACTGACCAGGGGACTGGATTGAGTGGTGCAGGACACTGACCACACTTTGGACTGTGGCACCAGTGGAAGTATGTGAACTACTCATGAGCATGTCTAATACAAAAGTAGCTCCTTTGGCGGATGCTGGGATGGCTAAATGGGGTAAGCCCTCACCTTACAATTCCGGGGCCTGAGGATGGAATCCCGGGCGTGGCCTGTGTGGACCCATATGCTGAACTGGACTCCCAGTTTGGTTCTTGCCTGGGTGAGCTTCCCATGTGGGAGGCCCACAGCCCAGTTCCTGCCCTGCTCAGCCCTCCGCCCACCTGTGGAAATAAACCATGTCGAAAACTGATGATGTACAGCTATGGAGACTGCTCTGGGCCCTCCCCCTTCTCTCTGTCTCCTTTTCTCTCTGCCTCTCTCTCTATGAAAAAACAATGAAATAAATCTTTTAAAAAAGTCGGGGGAGTAGGGAGGGGGCATCAAATATATAGTGACAGAAAGAGAGCAGACTCTGTGTGGTGAGCACATAATGCAATACATAAACAATGTAATGTAGAATTATACACCTGGAAACAATGTGATTGTTACCAACCAATGTCATCCCAATAAATTTAATGATAAAAAAGAAGAAAAAATAAAGTAGCTCCGTTGACCAAAGCCAGCTGGTAGTTGAGGCGGAGTGGCTCTGAGGAATAGACCCATCATCCCAGGGCAGCAAATCCAGACACAGCAGTGGGGGATTTAAACTATTCTCATGCATTCCTGGTACTTCCACAAAGGCCTACAGATATGGAGTAGGGTGATTAGAGATGAGAGGAGAGTAGTCAGGACCAGGGCCTGAAGGGGATTATACTTGTACACCAGTGTAGACTTTTTCTTGAAAGAATTGTGAAACTATTGCACTTAGATATTAAAATAGTGACAAAATCATATGGAAAATGTCAAAAAGAGAGTTCTACATCAGCTCTGGTATCACGCCATCGTGTGTGCTGGACTCCAGATGCCAATAACAATGTTGGAGTATGAATCACCAGCCCCCCCCCCCAATAATAATGATAAGTAGTATCAACATGCATGTGACCATTTTATCTCCTGTAGATGCATCCTTGTTGTGTAGAAGGAGGATATTAACAGTATCTTCTGCAGGGTGACGACGTCAGGGATTTGTCCATCACCACACAGACAGTGACTGTCAGAGGTAGGGTCTAAATCTAAGGCCACCTTGACAAGGTCCTTGGCCCTTTATGGTGTATCTGCACCTTCTTTGTCTAACAGATAGTAAAAGGTAATTGGCACCATTACCCAATCACATCATCTTACTTTTTCCCCTAAAGTATCATCTCCCTTTCGTATATTTTCATTTTGAGCACACGTGAATCCTGAAGCCACCTAACTGGCAGGAAAACCACAGGAATGTTAGCACTGTGGTTTGAATTGAGCAGTGCTACTGGGCTGCAATTTGTTTGGTTAAAAAAATACATAAACACAGACAGACTTTTTCCTTGTTTTTTTGAAAATCAGTAAGTTTTTTTTTTTTCTAGGCAGTTAAGTTATTCAAATAAATCTCAGATTATTTGATGCCTAAGAATAGTTTTCTGCCCTCCAAGGTACATTCGGAATACACCGACTATTTGGCTTCAGGGTTAAAAAAAAAGTGAATTACCTTGTGGTTTCTTCAGTTGTTATCACTTCTTTTTCATCTCTGCTTGCATTTCTGTGGGTTTTCTGAACCCAGCAAGCAAGCAAACAAAAATAATTTATTTCTGTATAGTAATTACAGATTGTGATTGATAAAAATAAATGCTGCCTCTTGGTTGAGCCTATTTTCTTCTTGCAGGTGAAATTAGGTAGAAAGTGAAAGATTAATGTACAAAAAGCTTTGCACATTAATTTAAATGCGTGCATTTACTATATCTGAGTATTTCAGTTAGTCTTTTTGCCAGCAGCTTTGAACAGTGAGAAAGGCGTTCTCATTTCCAATTCAACTATGAAATGTTTTCTTCCAATTAGCAGCAAATATTTTACGCATGTAGCATGCACTCTATAAGAATTTTTAGTTAAAGTATAATTGAGCCTAGCCCCCTTTCTCTATTTTCCTTGAAATCTATTTAAAAGGAGTCTGCACTCACTGTAGACCCTTCCTTACCCAGATGTGCCTCACCTTCCTGTAATCTGGCTTAAATATTCATTGTTGCCCTGCAACTGCCCTCACTAATGTCACTGATTACCTATTCTTGGTGGAGTTTAGTGAATAATTTTCAGTCCTTATCCTAGTTGACCTCACTGTGGTCTTTGAGTTTGATATCATTCAATTGTTTAAGACTTTCTGCTTTCTGCTTCCTTTAACATACCCTACTGTTTTCATGTGATTCTCTGCTTACCTTCTAACAGTGCATTTTGAGGCTTATCCATAGATATCTCTTCTACCTACGTGCCTCATAGGAAATGCTCATCATTTCTCCCACATGTAAGCTCCTCACCACCCTCTACATGTTCTTTCCAGGAGGCAATTCCATCCACTCAAATATCATACTGATAGTAGAATGCAACAACTCTCAAAGACATATTTCCACAGCAGCCTTCTCCTCTGCAATCCGGTTCCATGTTATTTTTGTCTGCCTGTGTGAAATCTCAGTCAGAATACCCAGAGGTACCGCTACCTCAGACTTCCACAGACAGGTGTGTGTGCACATGTACACCTGCATTTGAAGCTCTTGCAAAGCAGGATCTTCCCAGGTGAGTGTATGGCAACTGTCAAGCTATAGCAGGAACAATAATATAGACTCTTCCTTCTTCCTTACTATCATGTGTATGAGGGGCAGTCAATGGGTCCTTCTAAATGTTTTTTTTTTAACAATTTATCTTGAGACTTGAGCATTTAAAAAAAATTTAATGATTCCTTTTTTCTGCACATGAACTGTGGTATCTCACCCACCTCCCATCTTTGGCCATGCCACATTCAAATTCCCCTGCACATAACAACAAAAATTTCAATCAAATTTTAAAGCATTTCATATTGTCAGCCAGATTTAAAACACTCAACAGTCCTCCCCTGCTGACCTGGTAGACTCCTAGTTTCCTTGCATGTGACAAAAGGTCCCGCGTGATCTGGTACCTGAATAAGTCGCTCATCTCACTGCCATTCATATACTATTGAAAAGTGAATTATTTGCCTTTGAATGCACTTCCCC
The DNA here is from genome assembly GCA_004027555.1 of Craseonycteris thonglongyai. Classification (NCBI taxonomy): domain Eukaryota; kingdom Metazoa; phylum Chordata; class Mammalia; order Chiroptera; family Craseonycteridae; genus Craseonycteris; species Craseonycteris thonglongyai. The sequence continues at coordinate 5,969 of PVKE010032860.1, forward strand.
CAGCTCCCCATTCATGTTCTCATAATTGCCTACCCAATGGGTGGAAAGAATATTAATCCCTTGGCTCCCAGCCTCCCGTGGTCAAGTTTGGCCCCATGGGGATGTGTGTGGGCCATGCCCATCTGTGCCAGCATCGTGCCTGAAGGGGTCAGAGAAGGCGCTGGGGTTGCTGATAAGCAAGGAGTAGGAGTAAACACTTTGTAGCGCGGGCCTGAGCAAGGCGCTGCCCGATTCTGCCTGCATCTGGCTGGTCACCGCCGCAGTGCGTGGAGTCAGGGGTTGGGCTGGCGGCGTGCAAGAGGTTGCCAGCACACTTATACTCACCTTTCCAAAATGAACTCACTATCTGTATCTCTAGCTATGTGTCTTATGACTGTCCCTCGCTGTGAAACCGTAGCACATCACTGGCATCTTCCCATGACTAATATCACACTGTATCACAGCCATGCATTTAATTTTCTGTCTCCGATACTGTGAGCTGCTTGAATGAAATGAGGTCTCTTCACCTCAATTTATATCTCTTGTGCATGTTGATATCTGACGATAGACACAACATTATTTGATTCATTTGACGGCTGTCTAAGTAATCATGTGGGCCAGTTACATTGTATTTATCCATTCCTAGTTAATATGCATTTCAGTTATTTCTGCATCTCATTGTTTCAAAGAACGCTGCAATGAATATGCTATAATAATTTTCTAAGCCCTGGTTTTCTTTTTTCCATGTATAAATGTATAGACATTAAGAATGCTTGATTAATTACTGGTAGCATGCATTTCTTTGAAAAATTGTGAATAAATGTGTTTTCTAACTGTAACAGAATGTCAGTATTTCCATTTGAAGAAGCCTTCTCAGTGTTTATCGTTAGCTAGACATTTTCCTGATCTTATACTGGGTCTTTTTATATACATATTAACTTGCCATCCTTTCCTCTTAGTATATATAACATTTAAACAACCGGTCACATTGCTCTATTTACAATTTTAATCTACTTAAATATTTCTTAATTCTTTTGCCCATTTTGAAAAGGACTGTAGCTGAAACCATTCTAATAAAACATATCCCCTTTTGTTCAAAGATCAGCTTATTTCTCTGCATTAATTTTCTTTCTTCTCCTTCACAGATAATTAATAGAAGATACTGGAAAGTACTTAACTTTACTTCAACCTATTTGAAGTTTATTACCCTTGTGACTCATACATCACAACCAACCACCACAAATGGATAAATTGTGAAATCTACCAGAGTAAATCTTCCCTTCAAGGGCTGTAGCTCCCAAATCTCCTAACAGTACATTTTCAGACTGCCTTCTCTAATAACTCTGTTTCCCACAGAGCCAAAAGCTTTTAGTACATAACAAATGCTGCACTGTTGTTCTTAGCGGCTGGCTTCTCGAACTTTCATTTCTGGTAGGTTTCAGGTTGCTGCACCCTGATAGACTCATTCAGTGGCCTCACTTCATGCCATTAATAGGAAGCGTTCTGTTTTGACAAGTAGTCATTTTTAAAAATTGGCATTAGAGTCATGGAACAGAAATCTGTATCTCCTAGAGAAATGCCTTAAAAAACACAAAATCAGAGTGTACTAGAACCCTGTTTACTTAGCAAACTTCTTAAATTCAGTGAATTGTTAAATAGATTTTCGACTGGTAAGAATATGCACCATTCTCATTTTTGTTATGCTCCGTTCAAGGTTCAGCCCCTTCCCATCTCCCACTTGGGTTGTCACACATATACTCTGGATAATACCTTGCTTCTAATCAATCTCTTTACTCGAGCCTCAGATAGAGGGGATAATTTGTTTCTGAAGCATTCACTACCCATCTCGGCTAATGAACAAGCCACAGCTCTCTAGAGCCCTTTGATAAGAGATTGAAACATTGTTTAACTTGTCCCCCAAAGTCTCTCCAAATCAATTCCACTTTACTAGTGTCAGATAACTCGAAATAATGTAGTCTCTATTTTAAATAATTTAATCTATTCAAATTCTTTTGTCTTTGACTATGTCTATTATCACCACTATTCTTTTATTTTTTACTGGGTTAATCTTTTGCTCACTATCTTTCAGTTTTTCACTCTTGGGTCTTAGGATAGACTCCTTTTTAGGGTTTATAAAGTCCTTTATATCCTGGCTTTTCTATATATGTTCAGCTTCATCTTTTGCTAATCTTCTCTTTTTTTCTTTCATTTTTGTTCCCCAGTCTGGAACAACCCCTTTCTCCCCACAAGGACCCTCAAGACCATAATACACTCTTTAGCACCTTTATTTTGCTGATTCCTTATCTACAAATCTCCACTCAGCAGTTAGTTCCTCAAGGAAGAACGTTCTCATCTGCAGGGTGAGCCCCTTCCCCTTATACTTCTAGGGGACACTGGACTTCCCCTGCAGTAGCTCTCATTTCACTGTATTTTCCTTGCACTGTTGCTTTTTTCTGTACCCCACTCACCTGGAAGCTCTTGACTCAGTCAGTCTCATTCATGTGTGTTCCTAATGGCTGGTACGAAGCCTGGCACATAAAGGGAAAACAGCTGGGCATTGAATCAGAATATATTCCCCATGCTGGGGAATCCTGTTCCTTTTCTCTAAATACGTTCTCTTTCCAGCACATGACCCATCTCTTCCATGAAGCCTTCTGCATGATTTTATCCCACACAATTCTCTCATTTTGAGGTGCTCTTATAGACTTACCACTACCCATTCTAGTGTGCTTTTCTTCCTTAGTTGTTTTGTTGCCTCAGTATTTTTTTCCTCAAGTACCATCTTTGAAAGTGAAGACTATTTTGAGTTAAGTATTTATGGTACACAGCAGAGGCTGAGCCGAGCTGCACTATGTTGGAATAAGTATGAATGAGGACGTGGTCTGACCTCAGGGCATTCAGAACCCAATAGACAGGTCCAAATGTAAAAATATAAATAGGTAGCAATAGTCTTATTTTTATAAGAGATGTACAAACATTCTGTGTTCCAAGATAATTAACTGCTAAAAATGCTTTAATGTATGAAAAGGCATATGAAATATCTTCTTAGCAATAAAATGAAATTGTGGGAGATATAATTATCTGCATTGATTGTCAATCCTGGTCAAATGAAGCAAAATTCCAAAGAATAATTATATTTATAATTCTGCAATTTTTCTCCATAATAAATAAGAAAGGAAGAAAAGAAGTTTCATTGTTTCTTCCTCATCTCCTTTTCTTTAATTATTTCTTTTCTACTGTGCTATTCATAATTTTCTTCCTTTCTCATTTGCCATTTCAAATCCCTCCTGTACTTCACTCTGCAGATATTCTTGATCATTTCAAGCCTGTGCTGGTGTTACTTTTACACACACACACACACACACACCATTTCCTCCTACCCCCACATACATATAGTCTGATTAGCTAAACCATTTACCCAGTTAAATTTTCTTCATTTTTTCTACAACCTTATCAACTTAGCCCAATCAGAATTATGTGGACATCAAAAATAGTGACATCCTTAGTATTTTACTTGTTATCCAAGATTGTGCTGAATCTCTCAGTAGATGAATTTGTAATATTTTAGAAAGATCATTTAATTTTCAGCGATGCATTGATTCTAAGTAGGCAGAGATAAAATGTCTACTATTTAATCAGAGCTGGTATAGTTACAAGAGAAAATGTAAAATAAAGGCCTTTCTGAGCTAATGAGGACAGAAGAGGTGGCATGTAAGCCTGAACAGAAAGGTAAAAGGTCTAACTTATTTGATGGAGACTCTTTTTAAAGAAATCTAATTTTATATTATATATATTTATCCTCCCATCTTACTTTACATATGTGAAATTGCTCATAGTATTATTTATTTACCCCTCACTTTAATCTAAAAAGGGTTTAAAATAGCTTATGAGGATATTTAAAATACATCAAAGCAACATAATTAGAAATAGGTGAGAAAGTGGAAAAATAACAAGACTAGGAACTTAAAGTCAAACCAGGAATAGGATAAAATACAAATTCACTTTAATAAATGTTTTATAAACTTAACAATTGTGCCTAAGATTTTCAGCTGACCACATTGAAAGAATTTCATAGGTTATGGCATTGAAAATACTCAGAATATCAAAACAAATGAACTGTTCAGGAAGCGGTGGTCAAAAGAAGTAAGATGTTCTCAAGAGATCTCAGGAAAAGACACCATATACTATATTGAACAGTATTCCCAACAACATTCTCAACCTTGAAGTAACCAGCATGAGTTCCATAAAACAGTCCCTGTAGCATTCATCTGCGCAGGCTGAACACATCATATTAAAGTAAATTTCAGTGTGACATGATATTATTTCACTCTACAAGAGGTTGTAGGGATGAAGGAGCAAGAGGGATGTAAGGGTATAGTACAATATGTCACTATTGCGGTTTTGGGTGAATTATATGTACAGATTATAGAATATTGAGTACAATAGCTTGTTACCACATTCTTCTTTTAATCCTCAAATAAATAATATTTCAGAGTTATTTTTACCCATTGTTTATGTAAAATTTGGCTGATATTTATTTGCCAAAGAAATTGAGACCCACTTGATCTAAGAGATATTCCATTAACAAGTCCTAGAAGAAGAGACTGCATAAAAGACTCTCATCCCTATTCTGGTTGTGGAAATATATACAGAGGCTATAAACATTTAGTAATGACTTTTAATAATCCATCATATAGAAATGGGAATGACCATGTCTGAGAACAATAGAGGAAATATGAGAAAAAAGGTGATTTATACTCAGGAGCACAGGTGCAAAACATAATACTTATTTTTTTCAATAAGTGTACAGGTTTAAAAAATACCCCTTTAGGTTTGTTTTTAGATATTGCCATATTTTTATTTATATTAATTTCTAGATATTATCCTGTGAAAGTTGGAGATTTGGGCAGGAAATCACCAAATTTAAAAACATGGAATTGAGTTTTACTTTTAGCTTTGAAACTAGTTTATTTCATTATGTTGTATCTCAAGTTCACCATTAATAGTTTTTCCATTATTTCCTTGTTCTGAAATTTTTTGACTGTATTTTTAAGCTAATCAAGTTACTGGGCATTACCAAAGATTTTCATCTGATTACTGTGTTCCATTGTGCATCAACAAACTAAAGAATTAAAATATGGCACAAAGAATACTTTTTTTTTGTTTTTTTCTTAAAATTTATTGTTAAATTTGATGAGGTTACATTGGTTGGTAACAATTAGACAGTTTACAGATGTACAAGTCCACATCACATCATTCATGCATCGTATTATGTGCCCATCACTCAGTATCAGTTCCCCTTCCATAGTTGTGGGGGGAGGTGGGAGTGGACAAAGAATACTTTTAAAAAGTATCAATCGTGTTATTGAGTTGCCTATCTGCATCCCACCAACAATCAGCCTTCCATGCCAAAACAAAGCTTGCTGTTCTTTCTATCTTCTCTGCCTGAAAAGTCACCCCTTCTCTTTAGTGCTTTTCAATCCTGAAGGCAGATTTGAAAGGCGAAGCTTACTGAGTCACTGGGAGCCCTAAAACAGTGACTGTGGTTTCTCCTTTCTAATGTTTATTTGGTGCCAGGACATTAAACATTTCCTTTCAGCTCTGAAAATCAATATCCTCCATTGAAAGTCACAGGTTGAATTGAATATTTGTTCTATGATGTGATAAATTGTCCGATTTTAATTACAAGTTTTATTATAAGACAGGTGCTCAGAAAGGACACTTATTTAATTAGATATGTATTTGGTTATTATGCATTTTAGTAATTACCTCATCTAAACTTAACAGTAATCATTGACTAAAACAGCAATGCAGCTATTTTATAAATTAGAGAATAGGAAACTTAATATCTCTAAGCATCAAAGCTATGCAGCTAGTAAGTGTAGAGCCAGGATTTCAACTGAGGTATCCTGTTCTCAGCTCCCTATACTTACGTTAGGGTATGCTGTGATTCACTTCCTTTTTCTATTATAACCCAAAGCTCTTTACATCTAAAACTCCAAAATATGTTCCAATTTCATCATGTTTCTAATTGCAAGTATTTGTTTGCTTAGAAAAGGAAGTTGACTATTAAAATTTTAATGATAAAGAAATGATAGTTATTAAAATATGAAATATAATGTCACTCTAAATGTTGTTTGGTACATTCTGATAATAGATAATGAATTATAATCTTGCTTGGAAAGAATTCAATGCAACTCATTTAATGAAATGGCTGTTTCTCTGTGTGATATTTCATTACAAACCCAGAATCAAGGTCTTGAAAATTTATTTTTTCTCCTATTATTCAAAAAATGTTGTTAAATGCGGTTTCATTGCCATTAGGATATACTTAAACTGCTGGGTGTTATAAGATCTAGTCTCTGGAATAATGTCTGCATTAAAGAATCTATGTCAGCTCAACCCTTCTTCTTCTCTGAGAATAATAACAGAAAGCATAACTAAATGATCTTTAAGGTGACAATAAAAGCTTTCCTTACTTCAGAGTCTCTCATTGCTAGTTTCTTTTTTTTAATAAGCTCTTGAAATCCAAAGCTAAAACTTTACTTCAGAGAAAAAAGAGAAGCATTTCCCCGCATTGGTTCACACTTATTCCAACTGTATCTACTTCCTTCCCAATAATTGTATAGAAGATAGTAGACTTAAAAGAAGCATGCATTTGAAGCTTTATATTTCTAGTCAAAATGGGTGTGTGGGGGGAGGAGTCTCTAGTCACAAATATCTTTAATTAAAGGAGTATGAGATGTGAGAGCCTTGGCAGATATATTTTACTAAGATCCCTGTTTGTGAAGCTCATGACTGTCTTTCTTGGGTAGAAATGTAATGGCGGAAGAGCTCGTTTGATGGTTAAAGGCCTTGTTGGACTAATTTATTTTCTATGTCCTTGAAGTAGAACATAGCGGGCAGAAGGAGAAGAAGGCTCCACAAATGCAGATCTTGAAACTACTGGCATGTCTAAACATTTGTGTTTAAATGGAAAAAAAAATCCTGAAAGATTCATGTAAGTGAGGCACCATTTACTCCTGATGACGAATCCACTCGAAAGCCAAGATAGGCTGGTCAGCTTAATGTCCCAATTTTCACTAAGCTCCTTTTCTGTCATATTTCACTTACTGTTGAGCTTGTCATGTATTTATTACAATATGGGAGTATTACAGCAGGTCTACATTTCACTCTCCATAATGAGAAATCCCTAAGGGAAATCTTTATTGTCTTTTATGGCTGGAGAGAAGCTCATCTTTCATTTTTTATAAAGTATCATGAGTCCTAAATGCAGTGAAATAAAGAAAAGGAAAAGAAATATGGTTCAAGATACTAAATATAAAGCATATTTATAAAGAAAAGAACCTCAGAAGGACTGAGTGTTTTATTCAGGGATAGCAGTATATACTATCTACACACACATCCTCTCTAGAACTTGGTTACATGGTTATGTAGTTTATTGCTGGGGAAGTCAGACAGACCAGAGTAAGATCGCATCTCTCAAAAAATAATAACCTTAATTTCTTCAACAGATATTTATTGAGCTTCTCCTGTGGGTCAAACACTCTGCAGTGGCTGGTGAGGATTAAAGAGATATTTTTGAACTGGATTCTGCCTTTATATAACCTACAGCTGAGAAGGACAGATATACCCCTTGAAGGCAGAAAGTGATGCATGACCCAAGTGAGGCAAGAGAGAGAGAAATGCTGTAGATATTTAGGAGAGACCTTGGGAAGTTAATGAAGGAGCTAATATAAGACTTTTCTATACAGATTTGACAGGAGGAGTGTAGTTAGCTGATAGCCTTTGGGATCCACTGTACCACCCCAGACTGGGCTGTGTCCTCCCTGGACAGCTCCCAGCCAGACATGGAACGGAGTGGGGTCCTAGAGCTTGGACATTTCTGCCCAATGCAGGACTCCTTCCGGGCCATCCTTGCGCCAGAGCCAAGCTTGGGACTGAGCAAAACAGTCTCAGAACTAACCACTGTCTGAGGCTCTCTCTTCCCATCTTTTCTTCTACCCTCTGTCCTTTCACGTTGTTGTTGGAAGACTCTCCTGGCGCATTACAGCTCTGTCTCATTTTTGTCATTTAGGGGCATTAGCCCCCCAATTTCTTGCTGTCTTCTGTCAAGAAAATTCAAACTGACATTGTAGCTGTTATATATTTAGTCCTCAAAAATGTGGCTAAAATAGCGAGGATTATGCTTTTTATTTATTTTTTTAAAGATTTATTTTATTGATTTTTGACAGAGAGAAACAGAGACAGAGAAAGACACAGAGAAGGGGAGGGCCCAGAGCAGTCTCCACAGTTGACATTAGTTTTCCATATAGTTTTACTCCACAGGTGGGCACAGGGCTGTGCAGGGCAGGAACTGGGCCAGGAGCCTCCGCATAGGCCCTGGCAAGAACTGAACTGGGAGCACACCCCAGTTCAGCAAGTGGGTCCGCATGGGCCGGGGCCGGGATTCGATCCTCGGTCCTCGGGGCTTCAAAAGGAGCACTTTACCCATTGAGCCATCCCAGCTTTCCTGCGGGGATTATTCTTAATCACATTTTATTGATAAAGGAACAAATAAAAAGGACAGTTCATTGATTTGCACATTTACAAAGCTGGCAAGTAGTGGCAATGAGATTTACTCTCATTTCTGAACAGACTATCTATGTCCTTAAATATAATTTATTGTTTAAAAGTAGCCTAGTTGGATTTTTTTTGTTGTTAAATTTATTGGGGTGACATTAATTGACATCAATCACATTGTTTCCAGGTGTACAACTCCACATTACGTTGTCTATACATCGCGTTACGTGCTCACCACCCAGACTCAGCTTGCTTTCCATCACCGTGTGTTGGATTCCCCCTCCCTACTCCTCGCCCCCCCCCACCCCCGCTCTCATCTCTACAACCCACCTCCCCCCTTACCCTCAGGTAATAACTACACTTTTGACTGTGTTGATAAATCTTTGTTTCTTTGTCTCTTTCAGTTTTAGATTCCACCTATAAGTGAGGTCATGTGTTTCTTGATTCTTTCATTCTGACTTACTTTGCTTAATAAGATGTTTTCAAGGTCCGTCCATGTTGTCACAAATGGCTATATTTCATCTTTTCTTATGCTGAGTAGTATTCCATTGTATATGTTTTGTATAGTGAAATATCATTTTGAATTGCAACAACCATGTTAGGCACACTGTTTGTTTTTTGTAAACTTAGATTTGCACATTTTGGGTTAAGAGCTCCTTAAAGGGATATATTTTTTATGCTTTATTTGGATTTTTTAAACAGAAGAGTCGCATATGTCTTTCTGGTGGGACTCCCATTATCCTCAGTTCATGCTCCAGTTTCAGCTACATCCTGATACCTGGGTTCAAAGAAAATCACACGGGCCAGAGCTGGCATGAACTCTTGTTGCTCTGATGATTTCCATTGTGAAATACAACTATTGCTTTTGCTTCAAAGGCTTTTCAGTTGGAGTGACTCCCTGTTGTCTCCTTTGCCTGAAGTCAAGGCCTTATCTGCTGCTGGCCCAAGTCCACTTCAGAACTTGTGTCACTACACCAGGCTTCGGGTCAGTCCTCAAATCACTTCCTACTACTGAGCAAATGGTCTTTCCATCTAAATCTACTGTTTTCTCTCTCTCAGCCTTCCTCCCCTTTTCTAGCCACTTTAATTAAGCTATGTGAATGTGGGATGCAGGTGAGGTAAAACAAAAACAAACAAACAAACAAACAAACACTAACGTGCTACATGTGCCCCAAGTCCCTGTTAGGTATAATTTCTACCAGAAGTCTTCACTGACTCATTGAAATTGGTATGGTGTCACTATTATACCTCCATAGCCCAAAGGGAATGTGCTCACAATAGGAGAGACCCTTAAGAGCAATGGTGAGTCTAAGATAGCACCTAGCACACAGTATAAAGGTGCTCCATGCGTGAGTCTTAATTTTAATTGTAACAATATCTGCTTGTATCACTGGACTTTGAGTTACTGGCAAATTGGAATTCTATCATTTCATCTTTTAAAGATTTTTTTTTATTGTGTTTTTGACCGAGACAGAGAGAAGAGGGAGGGCCCAGAGCCATCTCCATGGTTGTACACCCTCAGTTTTTTGACATGGTTTCCTTTCACACAGGTGGGAGGGGGCCGTACAGGCAGAAACTGGGCCAGGGGGCCTCACGCATGGTAAACACACCCCCTCAAGCCAGGGGCTGGACCAAGGGTGGGGGGTGGTGGCAAGAACCAAAATGGAGGCCTCCTGCAGGGGGCGCACACCCCAGTTCAGCTTCTAGGTTCACACAGGCTGGGGCTGGGATTCAATCGTCAGTCCCTGGGGCTGCAAAGTGAGTGCTTAACCCACTGGTCCATCCTGGCTTCCCCTGGAATTCTATCATTTCATCTTTTAACCTCCCTCCCCCAAAAGAGTTTTGCACATGGTGGCTGCTGAAGAAATTCAATTTAGCTCATTTAGGAAAGGGAACATATATTGCTAAATGTTATAACCACTTATTGTAGACAGTGAAATATAGTGAGAAAAAAAGAGTAAATTTTCAGTATATTCTGTATCCATGAATTAAAATAGCCATAAAACTCTAAAGCATTATTATCATTTTATGTTAAAATATCTCACTTTGTTAAAGATTCCCATCCTTCAATGGCATAAACTAAAAGTTGACAAAATTGCCACTCTTCTTCAGTCTTTAGATGTTAATAGTTACCCAAAGATTTTTATAGCCATACCATTAATTGAAATTGAGCAGGGAAATCATCGAGTAGCTTTAACCTCTTGGACCTCTTTTAGTATCGCTACGCTTAGGGGCAAATGAATTCCCTGGAGTAGTCGTTTGGAACTGGTCAAATTCTCTGGACGGCATCCTAGTGTAACGTTTTCTCTAAACAATAAATGTGTAGCCCAGCAACAAGCTAGACATATTTGTATGACATTTCTATCTTCGTGTATCCGTAATATGCTCAGCCTTTGGAAAAATGTTTGGTAAAATAAGAATTTGTTGGAAGAAAATTAAAATATCACCCACCACTAGTTTTAAAAGAGAAATATTTATAATAGCTGGGAGTCATACTTAGGATTAGAGCATTTGTGTTATAGTGTGTTTGCAGTCAGATGTGAAATCAATGTACAATGGGTCAAGACAAAGAATATTTCTCCTCTAGGCATTTCTAAAAATGAATAAAAAAAAACACACCCCACTATATAGCCTCAATGTCTCGAATGACCTAAACTCTCCAGGCAGTTAATATAAAACAAAAAATTAAAAAAGAACACAAGGGAGAACAGCATTTATGATTCAGTGAGGCTTCTTGGAGGAGTCAGGCTGCAGAAACAGAATATGAACTTCATTTGGGGCTCACTGTATCCAACCATTACTTCTCTTTTGCCTTTGCACCTTAATTTGTAGCAAGTCACACCATAAATGCAGTGACTAACAAGAAGCAAGGTGACACATTCTTTTTATAAAAGAAAGAAGTCTGTAAAGGTAGAACTGGGAATATAAAACCAAGGCACTTAGCAAATGAGAAGCCATTTATTAGAACTCTAGGGCTTTGTGCGAGGAGAGGCTTCATAGCTCATCAAGTTGGCTGGACCATTCTAGTAATCTGTGGGGTTTGACCAACAAGTTACTGAATTCTAAAGATTATTAAGTCAGGAGGACAACCAGAGTGGAAGCCCTGGGTCTGGCATTAGGGGGAAAAAACAAAAACAAAAACAAAAACAAAAACAAAAACAAAAAACAGATGTAAAACAAAATTAAAACAGCAATGGTCATGTTGGTAAAATATTGTCCATCAGAGGTCTGTAGAATGAAGATTGTCATTGGAGTAGAGGGATTCAAGTTTATGCTTGAATATATGCTTTTTATATATGGACAGGAAGGAAGTCGACAGCATGTCCTTTAGTCCCTTTGAATTCTCTTTGATGTTCTTTAATGACATTCCAGGCTTCTGTAGTCTTCTCTCTGGGTAGTCATTGGGATTGGCAAGGATCGAGGGCTGGGAAAACCTCAAATTCAGCCAATGTAGAAATAAGGTATTGGTAGTAGGTAGTATAAGGCTATCCCAAACTGACCAATTCTATAAATGAAGGATGGGCTTTGATTTATTTTTTAAGGCCATAGTCATAACAAAGGATATTTATCCTGTAGACATTTCTAAGAAAACATGAGTTGTATTTTATCTTCCTTGCCTTAGAACTCCATACATCTAGAAAGAAAGAACCAGTAGGCTTTATAAATCATCTACTCAAAACAAAACCCTTTACTTCACTGATAGAAATTGAGGCTCAGAGATCATA